>CAXARO010000798.1:0-50528 GCA_963971305.1 Arcuatula senhousia
TCCATATTTAAGGGACTGTAACCCCTATAAGGGGTCATCTGACAATTTCGACCCCGTGGAGACTTTTGTAGAGCTAAATGAGCTGAACATGAAAGCAAGCAAAAGCTTTTCTCTATCTGCAATTGTTTTCATTCTATAGTTAAAAACATGAAAAAAATGTTATTTTTAACTTAAAAGGGTCATAACCCCTATCAAGGGTCATTCGACAACTTCGACCCATAGGAGACTTTTGTAGAACTTTTTATTCTGAAGGGCCGAAGATCATTTGGATTTTTCCTATCTGTTATGTTTGCTGTGTTATAAGTCATTTTAAGTGATTTTACCCTATGTTCTATTTTAAGTAACAGTGGCCATGTTTTTTTATCAAATCATTTTAAAATGAGGATCGTTTGTTGCCAACATGTGATATATCATTCCTGCAAAGTTTCAGTTAAATAAGTTCAGTGGTTTTAGAGAAGAAGATTTTTGAAATTGTTAACAGACGACAGACGATGGACGAAGACGGACGTATAGTGATGGCATAAGCTCACATGGCATTTGGCCAGGTGAGCTAAAAATGAGACTTTTGCCACATACAGCGCTAATTTAGTGAGATAACACAAATTTCAGACACTTTTTTGTAAGTTGAAAGGTACAAGGATGGTCCTAGGATACCAATTCTTACATTTTAAATTCAGGAATACAATACCAAAAACTGAAATAAAACGATTGATTTAATTTGCTGTATATCAATATTTCAAGGAGTAACCTCTCATCAGATGCATTTGAATCAAAATATTGGAAGATCGAAAACCAAAATTATTGAATGAAAAGTTCTCAAAACCAAAAAGTTCGAACAGGAGAGCCAAATGTAGCACCGAGGATATCGACCATATGCATTACAAGAAAGACACCTGTTGTTTAAAACAATTTTGAATTTAACAATCGGAAATTTCAATGACAAAAAATATTAAAAAATTAAAGTGAGGTCTTTCCCTGTCTTATGTTTTTGTTATGTTATTTTATACAAGTACTAAAGACATTTGAGTCACTTTGTTTATGACAAGATGTTGCCAATTATTGTGATATAGGCTCCAGAATGAAGATCAGGGGGCCTAGAGTCAGAAAAAGTATGGTTGCTAAGGACTTTTATGTCGGTTACTATGGACTTAATGTCACTTCCGGTTGAAAAAACTAACATCTTAACTCAGAAAGTAGTCTGGTTTAAGAATATGTATGGTTGCTATGGACTTTTCATTAAGGTTACCTTGTTGCTAGGGAATGACCTTGACCCATGACCTTTGACCTTGGACCCAAATTGTTGCTCTTTGCATTCTGATTCATTTAAGTATACATGTTTACTATAGTATCTGTCATGGTTTTCAAGTTATGGGCAAAAAACGTGTTTCGCGAAACTTGTTTTGGCCGCCATTTTGAAACCGTTCAACCGAATCATGTACTGTTTGGGTTCAAATTGTAGACATTTTAATTCTCTATCAAATGATCCCTATGTTTCATTCACCATCTTTTATGGTTAAAAAGTTATAAACAAAAAATCATTTTAAAAATACGAATCAAGGGCAATAACTCAAAAACGACAAGTTGTACGCTTTCGCACCTGAATTATATTTTGTAGATTTCGACATGGGGAATATTTTTTCCATGTATTGTCCGCTTCAATTTTGTACGGTTTAAGTGTTATTTCATAAAAACTGTTAAGGGTGTCGGCCATTTTGAAAATGGCTGCCCGTAACCATTGGACTTTGGTCTTAAATTGAAGAACTCATAATGACGGTCACAAAAAACCCATATGTTTACTATATTATCTTTGATGGTTTAAAAGTTATAAGCCAAAATCGAATAAGCCGAAACGCGTCAAGGGCCATAACTCGAAAACGGTTTGTCGTACAGTGTTCAACCCTTTATATCAAATAAAGGTCTAAATGAGACGAGTATTTTCCTCATTACATGTCTGCTTCAATTTTGTATGGTTTTTGAGCTATACTGCAGACAAGGTGTACCATGACCTCTGACCTTGAGATTTGACCTTTGACCTTGACATTTTTAGATGTAACATATGTCTTCTAGGATGATTGGTGAAGGTCCCAAGTCTCTAGGACAAACCGTTTTGAAGAAAAAAAATTTGACGAGTCGTGACACTTTTCCGGTCAAAAACGCGTAACCAGGAAGTTGATCGAAAAACAATTTTTTGCGTGACGAATGATGACCAGGAGTCTAGCAACATTTTCCCTGCTTCAGATTTTTGATAACGGTTACGGTTCCTGACTTTATCTGCAGACAAGGTTTTGGGGTTCCGGGCAGATAACTCCGTTACTAAAAATAGATCGGTTTCGCAGGCCGACTCAAGTCGAGCCCTGGTAGTGTCAATTAATAGTACTAAGTTTCGTAATGATAGGTCGCGACACTTTTTTGACATCTGCGGCAGAAAAAAAAAATAATAATAATTAAAAAGTCATTTGTTCAGAGAACAAATGTGAGGTCTTTCCCTGTCTTATGTTTTTGTTATGGTATTTTATACAAGTACTAAAGACATTTGAGTCACTTTGTTTATGACAAGATGTTGCCAATTATTGTGATATAGGCTCCAGAATAAAGAATAGGGGGCCTACAGTCAGAAAAAGTATGGTTGCTAAGGACTTTATAGTTGGTTGCTATGGACTAAATGTCACTTTCGGTTGCAAAAACTTACATCTTAACTCAGAAAGTAGTCTTGTTTAAGAATATGTATGGTTTCTATGGACTTTTCATTAAGGTTACCTTGTTGCTAGGAAATGACCTTGACCCATGACCTTTGACCTCTGACTCAAATTTTAGCTCTTTGCATTCTGATTCATTTAAGTATACATGTTTACTATACCATTTGTTATGGTTTTCAAGTTATGGGCAAAAAACGTGTTTCGCGAAACTTGTTTTGGCCGCCTTTTTGAAACCGTTCAACCGAATCATGTACTGTTTGGGTTCAAATTGTAGGCAATTCAATTCTCTTTCAAATAAACCCTATGTTTCATTCACCATCTTTTATGGTTAAAAAGTTATAAACAAAAATCATTTTAAAAATACGAAGCAAGGGTGATAACTCAAAAACAACAAGTTTTATGCTTTCGCACCTGAAACATTTTTTGTAGATCTCGACATGGCGAACATTTTTCCCATGTATTGTCCGCTTCAATTTTGTACGGTTTATGTGTTATTTCTTAAAAACTGTTTACAGTGTCGGCCATTTTGAAAATGGCTGCCTATAACCATTCGACTTTGGTCTTAAATTGAAGGACTCTTAATGACGGTCACAAAAAACCCATATGTTTACTATATTATCTTTGATGGTTTAAAAGTTATAAGCCAAAAACGAATAAGCCGAAACGCGTCAAGGGCCATAACTCAAAAACCGTTTGTCGTACAGTGTTCAACCCTTTATATCAAATAAAGGTTTAAATGAGACGAGTATTTTCCTCATTACATGTCTGCTTCAATTTTGTATGGTTTTTGAGCTATACTGCAGACAAGGTGTACCATGACCTCTGACCTCGAGATTTGACCTTTGACCTTGACATTTTTAGATGTAACATATGTCACCTAGGATGATTGGTGAAGGTCCCAAGTCTCTAGGACAAACCGTTTTGAAGAAAAAAAAATTGACGAGTCGTGACACTTTTCGGGTCAAAAACGCGTAACCAGGAAGTTGATCGTAAAAAAAATTTTGCGTGACGAATGATGACCAGGAGTCTAGCAACATTTTCCCTGCTTCAGATTTTTGATAACGGTTACTGTTTCTGACTTTATCTGCAGACAAGGTTTTTGGGTTGCGGGCAGATAACTCCGTTACTAAAAATAGATCGGTTTCGCAGGCCGACTCAAGTCGAGCCCTGGTAGTGTCGATTAATAGTACTAAGTTTCGTAATGATAGGTCGCGACACTTTTTTGACATCTGCGGCAGAAAAAAAAAATAATAATTATCATAAGAAATACAGTAAGGTCTTTCCTTCTGTGGAAGGGAAAGACCTTAATAATAATCATAAGAAATACAGTAAGGTCTTTCCTTCTGTGGAAGGGAAAGACCTTAATTATTGGAAAATATTTATTCAAATACATGTAGTCTTTAATTAAACCACCCAAATGCAAGTCTATCTTCGTGTTCAATGTTCTAATTTCATTAATTCAATACAAGAACCTGTATGTAAATTGTCCGATAATATCCATAGAACGCTCCTAAAATGTATGTTACAACCCCGTGACAAAGCAGGAATCTATACGACATAATCGCCACATAAAAATGTATGCCTTGCTAACCAATATTTTTTTAGTATCAACAGCTACATTGAATTACTTTAAAATATCATTGATCAAGACTTATCTTTATTTATTACAAATACCGAAACGCGGGTATAAACGGTTAATTTGTATATGCTATACATGTGTATATCGATATTTCAAGGAGTAACCTCTACTCAGTAGCATTAATATTTAAATCAAAACATTGGAAAGTCAAATCCAAACTGTTGAAAACGAAAGTACTAGCTTGTGATTACCCTCGGGGACCTCTGGTCCACCAGTACCTTCTGGGACCTCTGGTCCACCAGTACCTTCTGGGACCTCTGGTCCACCAGCAGCGGTTATTGCCCAGTGGATTCAAAATTACAAAAACTTATCTTTATTTATCACTCGAATAGCTGTGTAAATTGATAATTAAACTGATAATCTTTATGATCTATTGAAAATTCCAAATATCACTCCTGCATGTGTTCACTCTTGTTTCAACTTTCTTGCTTTGTTGATTTCCGTTCGTTTGATTTTGTGTTTTGTGTTTGATTTTTTTTGTGCTGTTGTTGTTCGTGTTTACCGGTTTCATCGTTGCTCTTTTGGACTTTTGACACTCGAATGCCCCATTTTTGCTTCGTTGCTTCTATCACAGCACGGGTTCTTAATTCAATAAGAACTTAAATTTAGATCGTTTTTTAGAGTGGATAAACGAAGTAAGCACAATAATGGATGTAATAATTTAATTTTAGAATCCTGCTTATAGAGTCTTAATGTTACAGTTGATTCGCTACTCCAGAGCTTGCGGGCATTACATCGATTTCCTTGGCAGAGCGTCACGTATAACACAGAAATTGTTAACAAAGGGTTATGTTGCTCCACGGTTGCTGTCCTCACTCAAGAAATTTTACGGTAGACACCGCGCACTCATAAATACAATGAAATATGGAATTTCTCTCTCTTAAATGAGTGCAGATGTTGGTTTTTCGAAGAAACCTGTATTGTCTTCGTTTACCGGTTTTACACACTGCATTGGAAATTAGCAACACGACGGGTTGCGCTAGAGCAGGCAGGAATCGCTTAACTCTTCCGGAGCACTTGAGTTCACTTTTGTTACGACTTTACTTCGCGTTGTTGATTTTCGTTCGGTTGATTTTGTTTTGTTTTTCTTTGTGCTGTTTTTGTTCGTATTTACCTGTTTTGTCGTTGCCCTTTCAGACTTTTGACACTAGGATGCCCAATTGGTGCCCCTTTGCTTCTTTCTAAAACTATAAATATGGTGTCTACAAATTCAAATGTCTTTTGAGATATGCCCTCATTCATGAGATGAAATGATTACCACTCGTAAAATTTCTAAATGGAATAACTTATTTTTATTTAGATTTTTTTATGAGTTGAATTCCTAGATGGTGCATTTTTTTATTTAAAGACAATTTATCGGCATCTATCATCAGTTTAATGTTTGAATTAGTATTTCCTATTTCAAAGTATTCAATCTTTAAACCTATTTGTTGTAATCTGTTTGTTACACATCATATAAAATAAATAAGTTATATTAAACAAAATACTGTAAACAAAACTTCTTACTGCTCAATCTAACTACAACTACCATAATCATATTTCTTACTGACTTTGGAGTTTAACGTAGTCGCTATACATAGATATAGGTCTGCACCGACGTCATTCTATTTCTTCTAAAATACCATTTATATTACAGTATATATAATTTCCATATCAAACCAAAGTTGAAGACTTTACAAAAACTGCCTTTTCCTCGATTTTTTAGTATAAAATTGTATGCAAAAAATGTTTTACCGTAAAAAATTGTAACTTTTCAACAATTTAAAATTTATCATATTGTAGTTTTTTTTCTACGTGTAAAATAAAGCTCACTGGTCAATAAATTGACAAAATTGCGTAGCAATTGATTGAAATTTATCCTGACACTGGCCATTTGTGCACTTTAAAGGTGGGGTAACAAGTACCGTAGATCGAACCTTTAATTTGAGATTATCACAACCATGAAAGGTCATGCAAATGCAATGTATAAATTATTGTGTGGTCTTTTTGAAAGCAACGCAACAATTGATTTTCCCGCGAAATCTCAGGTTTTTCCTAGTATAATTGTAAGATTATTCTACAACGAAAACTAATCCCACAATAGAATTAGGGACCGAGCATTAAACTTGAAAGGGGGGCTTGGTATTTTCCTAAAAAATATTCTGAAAATTATTTTTCATTAAAAAAATATTTTGGGAGCAGAGGGTAAGAAAAGAATATTCTGATGGAGGATTTCTGCCATATAAAAAAATGCTAGGAATGAAAAAAAATAATCTGTCGCGATGCCTTAGAAAAATAAAAAACAAGGACCCCTTTTAAGTTAAATGGTCCGTCCCTTAGGTTTAAAAAAGTCCTTCATATGAAATATTTTATCGGGTCTGTCGGTTATCTCACGCATGCGCTATAGAAATTATCGATTTTTGTCAATGATGTCATAAATTCAAAGAAAGACTAGTTTCTTGTAAACATTCATTTAAATCGACTTTCAGAAAATCGTGTTGGTCAAAACCTAATATTTAATGTGAAAAAAGCAGGATAAACTTTCTAAGAAATATTTCTTAGATCCTCTCATAGGTTAAATAACTTTTGCAAATATGTGTGTATTACAATGATAAAATCATTTTATTATTGTGTAAATAATAACTATACAGTTTTTGTTAAGTATTCAATAAAAAATCAAAGTATTGATAAAAGATAATGAGTACATGTTTAAATATGAATATCTAGATTGTGTAAAATCATATTCACTTTAATTAGTATTTCGCATAAGTCTGTCTTTTGATTTATAAGCGTGCTCTAGTCATATCTTTTCGAGATTTGAATTCTTGTTTGGTATTTCTGGGAATCTTACATCATTCATCCAAAGACAAGATGACAACAGAGACTAAGAAAAATTTCAAAGTGAGCCTGAGACAAAAATTATAAGGCACGCTTTATTCAAAATTCGAAAAGACAATGAAAATTCAAGTTATATGATGTAATTTACAAAATTGGATTAAAAGGTGTTTAATTTGTCCAAATCAAAAAATAGAAACAAACTTTCCTAAGTATTAACTTCTTGTTTAATGTGTGTTGGTGTACGACCGTTTAATTTGCATTTTTATTTATTTAAGTAGTTTTATATTTTTATTATTAGACAAATACAAGGATGAAAACAAATAAATCACTTAAAAAGTTCTGTTAAAACAGTTTAACAGTAAGGCATGGAACTTATAAACAAATCTTGCTGATTTTTCCCCATATATTTTGTTATTTAGACATATTCTCTGAAATGATGAAAAACAGAATAGGGCAATGAATTCTTTTTTCCATGCATTTAAGTGAATAAAAGCAGAGGATATCGCAAAAACAAAAACAAAATATTGAAATTCAAAGTTCATATTCCTTAATATGATGCAGATGCAATGCATTGGTTCTATTCGTGAAATATTTCTATTTTACATGTATCGCATTTATTTCAACACATCTGTATATTATAATACACATTATGTACATTTTCTTACCCTGTAGTCATTAGGGACAGACCATTTACCTTGAAGGGGGCTCTTTTTATCAGACATTTTTTTCGCGCAGAGGGCGGACAAATATTTATTTTTCAAAGGCACCGAGACAGAATATATTTTTTCATTATTAGCATTTTTTTTATATGACAGAATTTTTTCTTCATAATATTTTTGTCTTACCCTCTGCTGCCAAAATATCTTTTTTTTTTACCAAAAATGATTTTCAGGCTATTGTTAGTTTAAAACTAAGAAAATTTCCTTGAAGTTGAATGGTAACTTTATGAATAAATTTTCATTTGTTTTCTTCTTATTTCAGTTTTTTTCAAGATGCATTGTTCTTGATTATTTTCAAGGTTAACAAATGAACCTTTGTGCGCGCGATCACGCACCCCAATAGTTCTGCTTTTAGAAAACCAAAGCGTTAGTCGGTTATTTGAATAGGAAGTGGATAAGCGACAGATCTATAACAAACCTATAAATAAAAGTTGCTGAGAAATCAATTAAAAAAATCGATCCGAAAGACTTTTGGAAGAAAAGTCTTTTATTCGGTTCGTTAACAGCAAGAGATTAAGTGACAGACTTCAAAACATCATGCAGGCTTCTACCTGAAGTTACAAACTAGATATAAAAGGCATAAATAATTGCTGAGAAATCTGTTACGGACAGGCTCTTGGTCTAACCAGTCAAGAACAAACAAAAAAAAACATTATATACATTGCATCTGAATTTGTTGCATGGGCTTTAATTTTGATTCAATGTATTAAATCTTTATGTTTAAAAAGTAAAGGCACATTGACAAAAACTTTTAAAATTGATACACCGTTACACACATATCTCAGGAAGAAGCAAAGAGGTACCAATAAAACACTCTGGTGTCAAAAGCCCGAAGGGGCAAATACACACATGAGAACAGTTTAACACCACGCCCCCCCAAAAAAAACAACAACAAAACAAAACAAAAACCCTCAACTAAAAACAAAATTACAAGTTGTAACGAGAGAAATCTCAGTTACTCAGTTCCTGCTTGCCTTGGTTCACTTGTCGTGTTCTAATGGTTTTCCCGAGTTTGATGTTAACATGTTCATATACAGCATATACTTCATAGAGTTTAGTAAGCTCCCATCTTTACCCCCTCCAATAAACAAAAAAAACAAATACATAACAATAACAAAACAGCACACACGCTGGATCACGCAACCACGATTATATCATTCCATTTAAAATATTATTCGTTGTATTTTCGTTTTTGTAGAAGTGTCATGTTTATTTATGTATCATAAATTCCTAGAAAATCTTGTTTCGTGTAAATAACTGATTAGTTGTAACATTTTAATCGACTTGCCGAAAATCTTGTTTGTTAAACCTAAACTATTGTTTTAGAAAGCAGGATAAAGTTTTAACATTAAAAAAAATCTTTTATCCTTTCAAATGTTGTGGATTGTAATGAGTTTTTGCGAAGTTGGATGTATTACAATGATGAATTAAACTTGGTGAAAAATTGCATAGTAGTTTATACTTAACTGATTTTGATAGTATTCAATAAATGATGAATAAATAATGTGTTGATATAAAATATGATAACCATGATGAATAAAATCTAAAATACTTAACTGTGTAAAATCTAAGTTTAATAATATTCGTAATTGTTGTGTTTTTTTATTTATAAGCGTGTTCTGGTTTTGTCGATGTTGTTTTTTAATCTAACCTCGGTATTTCTTTGCATATTATATTACTCATCTTTAGAACAGATGATACAGAGTCTAGGAATAATAAAAAAAGTAAATTAAGTCTGAGGCAAAACTCATAAGGCATTGTAAGGGACACTCTATTTAAAAATCAAAAAGAAAATGAAAATACATCTAAGATGACGTAGAAAAGAAAATTAAATAAAAAAATAGCCAACTTGTCTAAATCAAATAAAGTAAAATGAACTTTTCTTAGTTTTTGTTTTTGTGTGCATGTTTTACGTGTGTTTATTTATTTTTACATACTATTTTTAAATTTATTATCAAACAAATATAAGGAATAAACATATCAAAACTCATAAAATTACGTAAAACAGTTTTTGAACAATAAGGCATGGAACTAATTAATAAATCTCGCTATTTTTTATCTCTAGTTTTTCGGATATGATCGTTAAAACAATTAAAAGAACATAAACAAATGGGATTTCCTCCCATGAACTTAAAGGCACATTAAAATGTGAACACTACAATCTAGGAAGTCTTTCAACAAAGTCCTATGACAAACTTGACATTTACAATCGTCAACATTTTTTCTTGTGTACTAACAACTCCTGATTATGGAGTTTATGTTGCACAACGGATTCGTTTTTCCAGAGCTTGTGAGACTTGCATCGGTTTCCTTGATGGGGTGTCGCGTCAAACACAAAAATAGTTAACAGTACTACGTTTCTCCTCGGTCATTGTACTCACTGTAGAAATTTTGCACTCATAGACAAATATTGGGTTATTGATTTCCGTTCGATTGATTTTGTGTTTCTTCGTGTTGTTCTTGTTCGTGTTTACCGGTTACCAATTGGTACCTCTGCTTCCATATAATAAATAAATATTTTCATAAAATTATTATGTTGCTAAGGATTTTCCGCTAAGGAGCGGAACATTTTTTCTGATTTATTGTCTGTCCAAATGTTTATGGTATTTGTGTATTGAGTGCTAACATAATTTGATGGGGGCAATTTTGATTGATGGTATCAGGGCTTAATATTTGTCTGAGAACCAGTTATCATTGTTTTAAAAAAAAACTTTGTCATATTGGAAATTTTTCTGACAAAAAAAAAACGATTAAAGTTTTTAAAGGGGAAAGAATATAAAAAAAATGATTAATCAAACATTGAGTCACATATGACATTTTTCACACTTATTATTATTGATTTCTATTATGGTTGAGACAAAGGTACCAATAAGGCATCCGAATGTAAGAGTCCTAAATGGCAGAGACAAAACCAGTAATCACAAACAAGGACAGGACGAAGAAACAGATAACATATAATGCACATAAACACTAAAACTACTGAATGTTGATTAACAACGCCAACTCTTGTCGTTACGAGAGTGAACTCGGGTGTTCTTGAAGGGTAGGTGGTTTCTGCCTGCTATTGCATACCCGTCGCTCTACCAATTACCAATTCAGTGTGTCAAATCCGGCAATGGAAGACATAACAAAGCCAAACCACTTATCTGAGAGATAGAAATCCCAATTTTTTAGGAGTGCATGATGTCAAACGTAAAATTTCTTGAGGGATGATCCGAACCGAGGAGTAACATAACCTTGTGTTAAAAAATTTTGTTTTAGGGTTTTATTGTAAACAAGGAAAAAATGTTTGAGCAGATCACTCCATTATTTAAAAAAAAAGATTATCTAAGCAAAATCAGATTAGCCATCTGCACATAGAATAAAACAACAATGCAAAGCATTCAGTTGTTATGTCGCTAATTATTTAGGCAGTGTACCTCGCTAAAATATAAGAAATACAATAAGGTCTTCGTTTTTGAAAAAGAAAAAAAGACCTTAAAAATCAACGACAAACAATAGGACAAAAACAAGCACAAGGTTTTGCGATTTTCGGTAAACATTAATTTTTTGGGGTTCAGTCTGGCCCTAATTGTAGATTTGATTCCACTTTAGAATTCAAAACCTAAATCATTTTCTTCACAGAAAGAATGAATTAGAATTTTTAAATGATGTCTGATGCTAAAAATAAAATTAACAAAACGGGTATGAAAACGGTTAATTTTGTTATGCTGTATATAAACGGTACAAGTAGTAACTTATCATCATCAGCATCTGGATGTAATGTTTTTAAACAATTTGGAATTAAACAATCGAAAATTTCAACGAAAAAACTATATTTAAAATTTTGATAAATTCGTGTCGGACAAGTCTGACCAGGCTTGTGATTCCTTCGGGGACCAGCAGCGGTAAATGACCCATGTTAAAATCCATTTTGCTCAATTGTAACATTTTTCACTATTCAAAAGTAACTGCTTATATATTTGTTTATTTTATGATTATCGGGTTCGTGTATCGTTTTTAAATATAACGTCAAATGTATTTGTCGTTTTTATAAGCAGTTCTATGCCCATATGACATCCTGTATTTGTATCATATAATTTATATTGCTTTCTATTTGAGCCAATATTAAGGCGGAGAGCAGCTATCACTGGCCAAACATGTACATTTTTTTGTACTTTAAGTGGCTGACTGTATTCAATTGGTGATTTTAAATGACAGATTGCTATTAATTTGCGTTGGGTAAACATATTCCTCAGGTCATTTCATCGTAGCCTTCTATATGAAATGATAATTTCTTTATCCTGCTTCTAAGCTAGCAATCAGTAACCGTTTTAGTTAGCTTGAGCTTTTAACATTGTCTCGTTTGGTCTTTTTAAAATAGTCGTATTATTCTATTTTATTAACCTTGTTGGTCACGGGTCAACTATTTCGGACTTTTTCCTTTAAATCTCACCTTAAAGACCGAGAAAGTTAGGCTCCGCCCAACCTCGTGAATAAAATAGAGTAATGTGTTTTCTCTGTTTGGATTGAACTTCCTTAATATGTCTTCGGTTTTCCATATTTTTTTCATGTAAAATTGTCGCTATTTATGGAGTTTGTGCCATGTACACTTATTTGCATCTCATTTGCTTTTCACATTCAATTCTTTTCAACTAAAGGTGGTTTGAGACCGCCATTCAAAAGCATTTAAGTCAAGGTCTGGAACGTTAAACATCCAAAGTTATACCTATATGTGCTTAAAGATATATTTTGATATGAGAATAAATATTTCTATCTTTTAACAAGCAATTGTCTTATCATGTCGAAACCACGTAACTTCTGGACTTATCCGCTACAGAAAACAGACACAAAGACATGGAAATAAAAAAAAAGAATAAAGCCTGTTGGACCAAAAACAACACAAAAGAGAAAAAAGAAATTAAGGAGACATTGGTATAGAAATATATTTTACTAAATCAAAACTGTAACAAAATGACAGTTATTTTATTGAGTTTTTTTCAGTGTATGATTAAATTTGTAATCTTGTTTGTCAAAGTTCTAAAGAAAAGAATTACTATATCACAATATGTTAATGTTAAATTCTACAACTATAGGATTGTACAAAATGTGTTGTTGTTTTGGGCAGCAAGCCTTTCAATCTCCTTTCTAAGTTCAGCTATTTCGTCTGCTTTCATTTTCATTTTTTGCAATAGTTTAAAATATGCATGCGAATAATAACCCCCCATTCGTGTAACTACGTTTGCCACTTCTTGGGCATATCTAGATTTTTCATCCTCACTAGCTTTATTTTCTACTGCGACAATCCTTTTTCCGCATTGGTTATACAGCTCTACAACCTCTGGAGCAGCATACCTAGACATATATGTTTCAATGCTTATTGCGTCCCCATCTTCGTCTTCGATTTCATTCTTTCTTGTCATCACTATTATGGTATTTTCTAGGAAAGTATCGTCTCCAAATAACCCTTTCATCTCTTTGATGACACGTTTTTCCTCAGCTGTTGCTCTTCCTGGTTGCAAAACGATGATGAAGGCGTGAGGACCCGGGGAAAGCTCTGCAATAGCCTTAGTAACTTCGTTCCTGACATCACGTCCTTTTGTGTCCATAAAACCAGGCGTGTCAACGACTTTAATACTTCTGCCATCACTAAGTGTTCCGGTCTGAGCTTCACATGTTATGGTGACCGATTCTGCTGCTGGCATACATTTGAAAGCTTTTTCCCCAAGAAGAGTATTGCCAAGTGCACTTTTGCCTGCACCAGTTTTTCCAATGAGTGCTACCCTTAACCTAAAAAGATGAATTTATATGATTATCAAAAAGGCCTTTGACTTTGAGGCATATCTTTAATAAGGGAGCAACTATTTGATTTTTATGGGGGGGCTATGGATATTTTCTTCGTCCTGCCTTTTTATTTTCGGAAAAAGCTGAGCCTGGATTTTTTTTCAAAAACTATTATAAAATTTTCAGCAAAAACTACCATCCTGCCTTTTTTTAATTCAAAGCACTGTCCTGCCTTTTTATTTCTCGATTTTTGCCATCCTGCCTTTATATTTCAAATTTCCCCATAGCCCTCCCCCCATAAAAATCAAATGGTCGGTCCCTTAATATAAAATGAAAATAAGAAGAAAAATTATGTTTAATTCCAGACATGCCTTTTAATAGTAGAGTCCTTATTTTATTAAATAATCACCAAAAATTAAATTTAGCTTAGTTTCACGTATATATAGCTCTTGTTAGCTCATGCAGAAGCTTCTTGAGCTTTGGAAATTTGTTTGAAGATTAAAAAAACGAGTTGCATTCATCCACTAAAATACATGTTGAATAATTGTTAGTTCGTAATTAATTTTGGGTATTAATTATATAAGCAAAATAAAAAAAACAGGTTAATGTACGAGCGAATTTTTATGAAAACAGGGATTATAATATTTTTACAAATCTAGACCATTGTAAAGTGCTCAAGGGAAAAAGAATATTTCAGCAATCATGATATCAAATAATAGGAGATAATATTTTGCAATTTTATGGAGGAAGTACTATATATATTATGTTAAATTCATCATATACAAGATAAACCGTCTAGAGAGTAGATGTGGAGGATAATATCATTCATTTTGCATACAAACAAGTTTGAAAAGGTGCTGGATTTTCCTTAAATTACATAAAATGTTCATTTTTAGGCGTACAATTTTCATTCATAAAAATCAAATATGATGATAAACTACAATTTAGGAGCGGATTTTATATATATATTTTTTTACCAGGAACAAAAATTAATGCCCTCGTTTGTTAATATAGGCCCTACCTTAAAGTTTTCATTTTGTTTGTCTGTCTGCTCGTCCACATTTTTTGTGAACGCTACAAGTAAACAATTATAGGAATCATTTACGATTTGAAATTTGACATTTAGAACTATTTAGGGACATGCAAATTTCATGCCAATCTATTGAATACAGAAGTTTGGGAATATGATTTCCGCGAGCGAGATCATTCCGTTATAGGCATAGCTGGTCTAGTAGTCGGGTCAACTCGGCCGTTTGTCTGTCCGTTTGTCCGAAACGCTACAGTGGTGTCTGTCTTGTGTAATCTGAATCTCAAAAACCAAACACTAGATCTTTCTGAAATTTTACACAGTGATAACAGATATATTGAAGATGTGCACCTCTTTTTTGGAGTCATTTTAAAATTCCGTTTAGAAATTAGGGGACCTAAAGGGGCTAAAAAGCTACTTTTTTATTTGTTTCCACAATAACTTTTGCTCTGGTTGACAAAATGCTATGAACATTTACAGTAATGTTACTTACAATAAAAAGAAGGGTGGGGTCAATTTTAAATGTCCTTTCTTTTTTCTTTTAGAAATTAGGGGCCTAAAAGGGGCTAAAAATGAAACTTTAATTTGTTTCCAACAATAATTTAAGTTCTGATTGACTGATTGATATGAAATTTTACAACACTGTTCCTTTCCATTAAATGATTCATAGGGATTTTTCTTCAGGCCTCCCTTTTTTGTTGAGAAATTAGGGGCCAAAAAGGGGAAAAAATTGAACTTTTTTATTTATGGTCCGATTTTGAAAAAAAAATTGCAAGTTAATTTTTGCCATATATTGGATACAAAATGGAGGATAATTTTTGTCTTTACCCCTCCTTTTCTGTCTAGCAATTAGGGGGGCAAATGGGGGAAATTGAAACTTATATTTTTTTCTGATTTTGTGTGTGTTTTTTTCTATATCCCTGTTATATATAAGGATCTTAGATATTTTTATTTCTAAATATTCATTTTCAGTCTTTAAATTAGGTTGCATGTGACAAATATGCATTTTCAGTCCACCATAGGATGCAAGTGTCAAAAACTATTGACTGTCCATATTAGGCCTAGAACGTACAGGGTTCAATGTTTTGTCGTGCGACGCAGGGCCAGACATCGATTGGTCTTATTGATAATGCTTTTAGAAAGATGTCGATCCAAATAGTATTTCTTTGTTGTTGTTTTTTTTCGGAAAATTTTGAAAAGTGAAATATTTCATTTTTAAATTGTACGCATGAAAATGAACATTTTATGTAATTGTCCTAGTCAGAAAAAATCTCTTGACGTTCATGGCCTTAATTAATGGGAATAACCAATTTTGATTGACATTGGAAATCTGAAGACAGTCTATAAAACCTTATTGACAGTGTTTGATTTTAACAAAGAAAAAAAAACATGGAAAAATAGTAGACAACAAACTAATGATAATATCTTAAATTTTCATTTTGTCTCTGTTGAAAATCATACATTGTAATTTTTTACTGTCTACAGATTTCCAGTGTTAACCATTGCCGGTAATACCCCATGAATAAAGAATTGTCTTTGTTCAAATTCGTTTTCGGTCACAATTTTTTACACATATTAAATGAGCCTCGAGCAAGTTTTAGTATAATTAACCAGTTGAATTTTGAACAAAAGATAATACATTATTAAGACAATGATAATGCCATTGTCTTCATGAATATTAATACACTATTAGACAATTGCATTGCTTGAGAGAACTTTACTATGGTCTAAAACAGAAATCAACCACAAAAACCCACGCTCCTCTGCTATCAATATATTTTAATGAAAATATATTTTCAACCTTATGCCTTAAAAATCAAATATTAATTCGAGGTTTATATTTTTTTTTAAATCAGATAAAAAAAACGGGTTCCATTTTTATCTGATCGCAAATCAAGATGTTTGTCATTGCTTGGAACGTAATCGCATTTTTATTTGTAGTAGGTGTTTGATAATTTGCGTTTTTATTTTTTTAAATCTTAGAAATATAATTTAATTATAAGCATATTTTTTGCCATGGTACTCGAGAAATTACAACATTCATTTCACAGGTCTTTTACAAAAAAAAAGAATTAAAATAATTTTAAAAAATGATGGTTTAATTCAGTACTGTATCTCCCCTTACTTTACCCACGCGTATCATTAGTTCCAGGTTATTTTTTATTGAACAATTTTATTATTATTATCATTATTATTATTATCTTTATTATTATTGTTTTTTCCATTTCATGCATAATTGAAATGTTCATTAAAAGACGGCCGATTTTTATCTTCATTCATAAAATTCTATAGTTAAGTTGAACCTGAAAAAAATCCTTTTTTAAAAATTTAAAAACTTTGACGTGATCCAGAGTAATTTAACCAAAATCAATTTAGAAATAATAAAAGCAATACGAGAAAATATAAACGAACAAGTTACTGTTAAAATGACCTAACTAACATCTGACTTATGTGTATCTCTCAATAATCATTTTGATATTTTGAGTAACTTTACTTTATGACTCTGTACATGATAAAAAAATAATAGTCTTATATTATATTACTGCTTAACTTATTGTTTGTTAGTATTTTTCAAATTAAATAATACTCACTGTTCCATTTACGTTTGCCTGGCCGGGTAACCAAATGAACTCCAGATCCCGCAAATATCTGCATAAAGGGTACGCAAAGTCTTTTATATGAAATATTCAAGAAAAAATTACCGTATAAGGAGATTTTATGTAAGAAAAGGTCCGACTAAGTCACGTGAAACCTGGTCAACACCCACCGGTATAAGTAGTGAGAATGGTACAAAGTGCGCACATTTGCAAGGCTGAGACGATATGGCATCAAGAGGCCTAATGAGTGCATCAAGTAAAAGGTAGGAACTGCTATTTGATAATACTTAAGAACTAATTTCAGTTCAGTATTATGATTTATAATTGAAAAAAAAATTATTAAGATTATATTATCATAAAAAATACTTAAAATTAAGATAGATAACCAAGCATTGTACTATTAAGCAAAAAACGACAATGTCGTCTCGGTGAAAAACCTTAGTAAACTCAGACATAGAATAATGTTATGTAATCTATTAAGATATAAAATTTAGATATTTTATTTATTTGCTTGAATAAACCAAAATATAAACAATGAATACGAATGATAAAATGACAAACCTGATAATCTTCCACGAAAAAAAACTGTGATAAAGGCTTAAGCAGAGTCAAGTTTTAACAGGAAATTAAATAACTTTAAACAGTTTATAATATACCGTATTATAGTAAAATTAAGCACTATTTTTTCCGCTAACTTTCTGAGATTTCAAGAGTACTAGGTAAAAAAGAAATCAAGATTGTAAAAATCAGTCTTCGTTTGTTTAAATATGATAAAGGTGATTATTTGTTTTATGAAACGCCTCATAAAAATTATAAGAACATTGGCATATACAAAGGAATATGGTTTTCTTTTCTATCGATATAAATATCGCAAAACGCAATAAAAAAATCTAGTTACTAAATTACCATTTTCGCCGTGACGCTATGGAATTCCAAATTGGCCTAGAACCATTTAAAATCGCCGTAGATTCCACGATAAACTGAAACAAGTAAATTAAAATGTTAATGCCCGTTCATAGTTTTTGCTTTTATTAATCTGGATATATGTCATTGGTATTTTCCCGCTTTAAATTAAATGTAAAAACGTCGATAAAATCATTTATTTGCTTTTTATCTCCTTTGGTTGGCAGGACCATTAATGTTCCCAAGCACTATTCAGTTGTCAGGCAAAACACATGCTTTAAAACAGTCGTCTCTTTTGCAGTGAGAAGATTGCTATTATATTGATTGGTCCTGCTGGCGCTGGAAAAAGTTCAACAGGAAATAGTATACTTGGCGAGAAAAGATTTAAATTAGCACCAGGCACACGTGCAGGAACAACAGTGGTCCAAAGTGAATACGAATATAAAGAAGATACATATGTCCGTGTTGTAGACACACCAGGAATAACAGACGTACGTGACATTGATAACATATGCAGTGATGTATACCAGGTGGTGAAAGATATTGACAAATCGTGGTTAGTGGTTTTTGCAATAGTTGTGAAAGTTGGAAGATACACCGAAGATGAGAAAATGATCATTGAACGTCTCTTTGAGGTAAAGAAGAAAAGTAAAAAGTTGTTGGATAAATCCTTTATCATCTTTACAAACAGGAGCGAACTGAATGACGAGGATGAGCCATGGAACATGGATGGATGGATTGAAAGGAATCCTTCGCTAAAAGCTATCATGACCAAACATCATCTGAAATATATTGCCTTTGAAAACAAAAAATTGCTTAGGGAAGAAAACGATCGTCAGGTTAGAGATCTTTTAAAGACTATACTAAGCCTCCCAAATGCTGTCGGATATGATTCTTCATATTGTCCAGTAAGTTCTCAGACAATTTCTGTTACTAAGGACCAATTAGCGGTATCCTTTGGTGATAGTGGCAAAAAATTCTATGATGAACAATGCAAAATAAACAAACAGGGCGATCATTTTGGGCCTTTATTTTAAACTGTACAATACAAAATCAAATACTGATTTTAGGCCTTATATCTAACATTGTATATAACTGATGTGATCATGAATATCAATGTATTTGATTTCAATAGGTAAATTAGTCATATGTTCAATATTAAATTTAAAATTAAACTTACAGTCTATTAAATAAAATATAATTCTTTGTTTTAGGACGGTTGGTGCTGTCTGTTGTAGCAAAACTAGAATAAAATATCGAGGAACAACGCTACTTGCGATGAAAACTACAAACATTTTAGATAATAGAATATATTGTAAATTATTATTTACAAAAAAGACACATAGAATATATACATATACCTTTGTTGTGATTTCATTACATTTTTATATGTATACCTGCATTAAAAGAAGCTATATATATACTACATTTGGGGTTGTTTTAAACTAAACATTTTTATTCACGCCAAACATCTAATATCACGCTTTTCGTTTCCTGTACTAAGTATTCGATCCATGACCCCGGAATACTGAAGATTATGTAAAAATTTGCTATTAACTCATGTACGCGCGACGTTATCAACCATAAATATACTTTCTACAATTCTTACTACTTATTTGTTTGGTTTTTTTTTTGGTTTATGACAAAGGATGTTAAATGTAAAGTATAGTCAACAAAGTACACAGTTAAAAATGTTAAGATATTTTGTCCTATATAAGTTACTGCAGTATTCACTATCACAAAAAAAAGATTATCTAACAATATGCAAGAGTTTTCAACCAATCAATGTTTCAAAATTCAAAAATTGAAAAATGCATGCTGAATAACATATGCAACCATAGATGATTTTGTAAACCGTCCATAGCTGTAACTGAAAATACTACTTTGACAAATATATAACCAACACACCCCATAAGTTTATTTTACAGGGTAATTATTTTTGACAATTAGAGGGAGTTGATTGTCGATATGCACATACATGCATATATATGCTACAGGAGAAATTGGAATCCAGGGTCCAGAATCCTTCTAGGGCAAATTGGAATTCTGATTTCCCCTGGATTTTAAACCAGTGCAAATTAGATATCCAATTTTTCTTGATATACAGATTTGCCCAAATACAATTTTTAATCATAGACAAGACTTTTTCAGTGGGATCCAGAACTACCTTAGATGTTTATGCTAGTGGGATTCTGGATTCAATTTACTAAGATTATTTTATAAAAATAATGAAAACATAAATGAAAATTAATAAAAAAAAACAACATAATTTCTTATTATTCATTATATATTGATTTATAAAAATATATTGCATATAATATTAACTTTTTTTTGTCATTTCATAATAATTATTTAAAATTCAAGATTTTATATATATTGTATATGGAGTCATGTTAAGATCCAGACATAACATTGTTCCGGGGCTTTTAACATGGTTTTAAAAATTCTTAAAACAGTTGAACGTTAAGTATATTCATTTATGCGTAGTATCTCAATATACCACATCAAATGTCTATCAATGTTTTCTATTCAAAAGCCCCCTTATCATTTTTCAATGTTTTATTTAAAAACCATTCAAAAAAACAGGAGGCTCCAAGGAGCCTGAATCTCTCACCTGACTTCAATGCTTTTTGACATTAAAAAGGCTGTACGTTTGAGGGGCATCTGACATTATTGATTAACTTAAGGCATTAAAGTTAAGATATCAATTAGTTTAACATTTTACCAATCAAAAGCTGTTTATTTCAACAGTTTGCCAGCTATAAGACTGGAACAGTTATTTTTTAAAACAATTGAGGAACCATAACTTCTATCAAGGGTAAAAAAAAATACCCATCATATTGAATTTTTGTAGGGCTTAACTAACTAAACAGTTTTGTACCTTAAATGTTTTCCTTTGTTTAAACAGTTTGCAATACAATAGGAAAAGGTTTTGAAAATGAACAATTTTGACCATCTAAGAGGTATAACTCCTAAAAGTAAGGGTCTTACAACTTTGACCCTATTACAGATTTTGTTGATTTTTATGTGCTTAACAACGTGCAATATAAATTTCTCAAAACATCTTTAATAGTTTTCGAGATAATAAGCTTAAGCTTCGATAAAATAAAGAAAAGGGGAAACAACTCCTACATGGGAAGTTTCATCTTATTCAAAATTTCAGGGCAGGTAGATCCTGAGGTGCTGAACAGATACGCTTCCATGAGAATTTTGAGTTATTTGCAAAACACTGCAATGTTTCCATATGTTCTTTCTTTTGAAACGGCAGCCATGTTTTTTTTTATATAAAAATCAAAAATCCAAACGATGGTTTTGTTGCACTCATGACAAGGAACAACTATGCTTAGTTTGGTTGCTATTACACTTATGGTGTTAGAGGAGTAAATGATTTCAATACAGTGACAAAAGACTGCAACAATGGTCAATTTAACATTCTAAGGGGAATAACTCCTAAAAGAAGCTACAACTTCGACCCTGTTACAAAATAATAAGTTACAAAATAGGCGATAACCGAAAATACAGAAGCCAACGGCAATATATAAATATTGTGTGAAAATATCAATAAACAGTTAACAGTCTTTTATTATGGAAATATATTTGTGCTCGCCGTCTTACAATCGAAACTTTACAGAAATCACATGCAAATGATTTATAAACCAATCAAAGAAATATGAAGGAATACCTTTTTCGTAAACTTATTCCTAACATGGAACAACTAATATCTTTTGACAGGTTTTCCTACAAATAACTGGTGCAAGGCGGGCTGATAAATACGAAAGCCCAGAAGGCTCATACGAGATTCGAAATTCGAGATTCGAGATTCGAGATTCGAAAATCGATTTAAATTCGAAATTCAATTTACCGTATGAGGTGTTTTTAATTTTTGGTAGAGTCAAATTTTAAACAAAACGGAAGGTCTTTTTTCGCAGAATTCAATTTTTGTGATACTTATATGAAGGTTTATACTGTATAGATTCTATTTACGATATTTTTTCGGGTGTTCCTATTTTCGCAAGTTTTAAACTATCGCAAAAATCTAAAATAAATTAAATGCCGGAGAAAAAACACGAGTCATGAAGTTCTCAAGTTTTGTTTAACTTCGCAGCTACTCAAATTGATGAGTCATTAAGTGTGTCTTATGTAATTAAGGGAGGTGATATAAATTTAAATGATTTGCCAATGGGTGTCTCCCGAAGTACATCCACGCAGTGGAAGAAGGTTCCTGGCTCTCGTTCAATTGTAACTTGAGTAGCTAACTCTGGTGGTGGTTTGTCATGATCTACTCGACTCATGTCACACATAGGGTATTAAAGAAAGCAGTCGCTACATATGGATGTTTTGGCATGATATAGCAATTTTGGGCTTGTTGCCAAAAATCCGCCCTCCTTTTTGACCCAAAAGAAAGGGAGGATTCCAACAACGAAAACCTTTCTGAATCAGCCACTGCAGCATCTGATTCAAACCGTATTAAAATCAACAGTCAGGTGATTGGAAATACACATTAATATCAATTATCTAAATCTTTAATACAAATCCGACTAAGATCCATAGGTGCTTTGCCAATTTAACTTTAAATCATGACAGGTAATTATATCTAAATTACCAATAGAAAACAAAATATGAATATATTGAGTTTTCCAAAATTATGGATTACTCTGTTGAAAAAGGGGTTTTCTGGAATTCAATGGTGACCTATTTTGTTGGTTATTAGGATATAGAATTTCTAGTTTCGAATCTCGAATTTCTCTTAAGTCATGTCTGCAGAAATCAACTATATATAAAACATGTTTTAGTCCTATACCTGATCCTACGACAAAAATGCATTATTAAATAACATCTCGATTTTCTTTTAAAGCATCAAAATACTTTTATAAAAAAAGTTTATAAGTAAAAGGTTCATAATGAGAAAACTTATATTACATTGTCTACATAAAGAAATTCGTTTTAAAAATGAACAAGAGTTTACACTAAAGTATGTCTCGCCTGTCGGCACAATTACAGGACTCATCGAATGTCTTGCCTAAATTAGCCAAGAATATAATGTACCAATCAAGTATGAATATAGAAATAATTGTTACTTGATTGTATTAATGGACAAACATGCAAGATTTAAAATTGGTAAGGTGTGTCTAATTGATATGAAAAGATTTGACAACATAACAAAGTACAATCATTGCCATTTAGTAATTTAAGTAGATAGAATAGTAAGTTTGGTAATCAACGTACTTGGTTGCCAGGCTGTCTTGGACTAAATTGAGTGTAATTGTCCTAAATATCATGTAAGTACATCTCTATTCCGCTGAACCATGAAAATTGTGTCAAGGTCACAGGATATTGTGTCATTTGCATTGACCATACCTCCAAGTAGAAAATAATGAGATGTGGAATAAGTGTACGCGACACAGCCCACAACCAAACGGCAATTTAGAAAAACCACAACGGACAACCGCCAGCAGCCTTCAACGAGGCTATTTGGCACTGCTTGCAGTTCTGCAATTGGCCCATGGTCTAAATAAAATGCATATAATTCAAATCCAGCCCTGAAAAAGTCACGGATAGACCCCCTTCTTAAACAAGGAACAGAAAACATCAAAAAGACAAGTACAAACGAAAGCTTTGTCAAAGATTCCTGGCTTAGGACAGGCACATGTAATATGTGGCGGGGTTAAACTAGTTTTTTGGTTCCAACCTTCCCCCTATCAATATTCCAAGACAAAGCACAAAAACCAAACACACAATAAAAATCAAATCGATCAAATTCCAATTCCACTAGAGAGAACCTAAGACAAAAAACAAGAACAAACAAAGACGATAAAGGAACTCTCTATAGAACACTCGCTGTTACTGACAGCTAGCTGAGAATTATCAATCGACAGATGTAAAAAAATCAAACGTATCGATTTTAAATCCGACACAACACTTCAAACAATAATGATTTAGTGAAGCGTCATCACACAAAACCGACACGCTTGATCGCTATAATGATTAATCAAAGTACCGTTGGTACTGATAACTCGGAAGTCAGAATGTTTCCTTAATGTATTTACAAATGTTCAGTTGAGTTCTGAAACTAGTGTTTTCTATATAAATACCTTTCTATGTTAATTTTGTCGTCTTTTGAGCAATCCCCCACTTAAAGACTGTATACTGTTTACACTATAAATTCGTCCGTCCGTCCGTCCAAAATAATATACTGTAAAAATATAAAGTACATCACGGTTTTCTATCTTGCAACTACATAAGAAAGTGGTCTTATATTTTGTATGATTAGCCTTATCCTATAGTATACTGGTTTAATAAACTTTTTGTAGACTTTTGTGGAAAAATTGATAACCTGAAAAGTATAATATACATACCTAAACATTTTGTTTACAGACAGTTGGGACGCAACTGGCTCTATGCCATGTGACCATGGTCCATTTATACGCTTCAACGACTCTTATATGAAATAAGGTCTTTTCTAGACGTATCAAAACGTCTTTGTTTAATTGCTTGAAAAGTATAAAATCTAGGCATCTGATAATTCTTAGACGGTTGGGGTTGTGGTTTACGCTAATCACACCATGCTGTGTGACCCTGAACCCATTTTCACGCTTCAACAACTCTGTTTTTGTTTTTCTTAGCAGTAAACTTTTTGTAGGACTTTTGTGGAAAATTAAATACATGAAATTTTGTTCTACAGTGTTTTTATCATAAAAAAATATGGTCTGGATTTGATTTTTGATGAAAAAATATTTTGGCATTTTATTTTTTTGCTATAAACAGAAATTTGATATCTATAGTTATTTGCGAGTAAAAAGCTTCGCCGAGTGCAGCATGATATGACCGCAACATGTTGCATGAACGCTGTACGTTTGAGGCAAATAATGCCCATTGTAGACTGATAAAGTTGTTTTAACACATGCCACCTTTGGTGAACTTTCCACCCACTTTTGACAAGGAATTCAACACTTTTTTGCAAAAGCAGATCCCAAAAAATTGCTGCTTCAAAAATACTTGCTGCCTTTCACTTTTCCCCCTTTTGGTCTCTAATTAAGTAACGGAAAATAGGAGTTGCAATTATAAATATTTCAATTTGCATTCATTGCTTGATAAGACTTAAAGACCAGAAATAAAAAAGGAACATTTTTTGCCCATTTTATGTCCATTAATTTCTTATTGAAACAAAAGGCTCCCAGGAGCCTGAATCGCTCACCTGACATATGTGCCTGAAGTAAAGGTTATAAGGCAAAATCTATTTAACGTTGAAAGGGTCATAAGATTAACAAGAGGGTCATCTGACAATATGGTGGATCTAAAGGTGCTGATCACTTTTGTTCTCAATCAAAATCTAAAAATCTGTCACCCTTTTTGAGTTATTTGCAAAAAAATGCAGTTTAACCTAATGTTCTATTTTTAGCCAAAGCGGCCATGTTTTACAACCAATCAAAAATCCCCACAAAAGTTGTATACACCTAATAATAATAAACAATTATACCAAGTTTGGTTCCATTTGGACTTAAAGTGTCAGAGGAGTTAACATTTTCAAAATAAGGAAATGCAGTTAAAATAATCAATTTTGACGTTCCAAGGGCAATAACTCCTCAAAGGAAAGGTCCTAAAATGTTGACCCTGTTACAAAGTTTGTAGATCTTGATGTGCTTAACATCATGCAATTTAAATTTCTCAAATATCTTGTATAGTTTTCCAAATATTGAGCTTAACAGGTGCAAAATTTGCAAAAAATCCACAAAAAGGGCAATAACTCCTACATGGGTTGTTGGATTTTCTTAAAAATTTCAGAGCTGGTAGATCTTGAGGTGCTGATTACTTTTGTTTCCAATCAAAATTTTGAAATCTGTCACCGTTTTAGAGTTATTTGCAAAAAACTGCATTTACCCCTATGTTCTATTTTTAGCCACAGCGGCCATGTTTTACGAACAATCAACTATCCCCACATCAGTTCTATACACTTAATGCTACTGAACAACTATACCAAATTTGGTTCCATTTGGACTTAAAGTGTCAGAGGAGTTAACGTTTTCAATGTAATGAGGAAATGCTGTTAAAATGCTAAATTTTGACGTTCTAAGGGCAATAACTCCTAAAAGGAAAGGTCCTACAACGTTGACCCTGTTACATATTTTGTAGATCTTGATGTGTTTAACAATATGCAATTTAAATTTCTCAAATATCTAGTATAGTTTTCAAGATATTGAGCTAAACAGGTGTAAAATTTGCAAAAAATCCACAACAAGAGGCTCCCAGGAGCCTGAATCGCTCACCTGGCATATGTGCCTGAAGTAAAGGCTATTAGGCAAAATCTATTTGACTTTGAGAGGGTTATAAGTTTAATAAGGGGACCATCTGACAATATGGTGGATCTTAAGGTGCTGATCACTTTTATCTCAATTAAAATTCAAAAATCTGTCACCCTTTTTGAGTTATTAGCAAAAAAATGCAGTTTAACCCAATGTTCTATTTTTAGCCACAGCGGCCATGTTTTACAACCAATCAAAAATCCCCACATCAGTTCTATACACCTAATGCTAATGAACAACAATACCAAGTTTGGTTCCAATTTGACTTTTAGTGTCAAAGGAGTTAACGTTTTCAATACAATGAGGATATGCTTTTTAAATGCTCAATTTTGACGTTCTAAGGGCAATAACTCCTCAAAGGAAAGGTCCTACAATGTTGACCCTATACATATTTTGTAGATCTTGATGCGCTTAACAATATGCAATTTAAATTTCTAAAATATCTAGTATAGTTTTCAAGATATTGAGCTAAACAGGTGCAAAATTTGCAAAAAATCCACAAAAAGGGCAATAACTCCTACATGGGTTGTTGGATTTTCTTCCAAATTTCAGAGCTGGTAGATCTTGAGGTGCTGATCACTTTGGTTCCTTATCAAAATTTTGAAGTCTGTCACAGTTTTTGAGTTATTTGCAAAAAACTGCCATTTACCCCTATCTTCTATTTTTAGCCAAAGCAGCCATGTTTTACGACCAATCAAAAAATCCCCACATCAGTTCTATACACCTAATGCTAATAAACAACTATACCAAGTTTGGTTTTAATTGGACTTATGGTGTCAAAGGAGTTAACGTTTAAAAAAGTTTACAGACGGACGACGGACGCCAAGTGATGACAATAGCTCACATGACCCTTCGGATCAGGTGAGCTAAAAAAGTTGCTTTTTTGGCCCTTTAGGGCCCTTAGTTTCTAAACAAAAATAAAGGGGACACCCAAAATCAGCCAAACCCTTCCTTTAATGGTAGGTAACATTTCTGTAAAGTTTCATAGCATTTGGTCAACCAGAACAAAAGTTATTGTGGAAAAAATTTAAAAAGTCGCTTTTTTGGCCCCCTTTGGGTATTTAATTTCTAAACGAAAAAAAGACGGGACACCCAAAATCAGCCCAACCCTTCCTTTTATGGTAAGTAACATTACTGTAAAGTTTCTTAGCATTTGGTCAACCAGAACAAAAGTTATTGTAGAAACAAATAAAAAAGTCACTTTTTTGGTCCCTTTAGGGCACCTAATTTCTAAACGAATAAAAAAGATGGGACACCCAAAATCAGCCCAACCCTTCCTTTTATGGTAAGTAACATTACTGGAAATTTTCATAGCATTTGGTCAACAAAAACAAAAGTTATTGTGGAAAAAAATTAAAAAGTCGCTTTTTTGGCCCTTCTTGGGCCCCTAATTTCTAAATGAAATTATAAAATGACCCCAAAAGGGGTGGTGCACATCTTCAATATATCTGTAATTACTGTGTAAAATTTCAAAAAGATCTAGAGTTTGGTTTTTGAGAGTCAGATTACACAAGACAGGCATCCCATAGCAGGACGGACAGACAGACGGACGGACGGAGTGACCAACTACTAAACCTGCTTTCGCCTTCGGCAACGCAGGTATAAATATTGGTTGTATATTAAAGTGTTTAAATCAAATTCGAGTTAATAAATAGCCAGTAGGCAAAAAAAGTTGTGTGTTCATGGAAACCTGACCCTTCCTAAATTTTATGCATTCCCAAAATATTTCGCCGATTCTATCACAGAGACCTTTCAAGTTGGTTATGTTCCTAATTACTCTATTGTTAAAAAAAATCCTACATTCCCTTCCTTACTTTTTAAACCATGTCATCCCAAACACACATTTTTTGTGGGTGCCTTACTTAAAATTTATATCTAATGACAGTTTACCCAATCCAGGGAAAAGTTTTTTTTATCAATAATTGATATTTTAACGATATGTTACTAATACCAGAATAAAGTACCAAACTTGTCATATGAAAATGGATCCATGTGTTCATGGTTCACAGGTGCCCCTGAACCTGGACATAGGAGTTTGACAGGTCTGACAATGGCTGAAGACAAATTTTGCCATACCAAATTTCCAATCATTTTCAACTGACAGTTTCTGAGGAAAGCTTGGTCAATTTTTTTTTTTTGTAATTGTATGAACATGATAAAGATACATGCCAATTAACACCTGTTTTCTTTATCACATTGAAAATTGTCATTTTTCTTGCAACTAAGAATATGTTTTATAATAATAATAATAACCTATAATATTTATAACCTATTTGTACAGCAATTACATCTTCAGATAAGACAAAATATTTTTTCCACCCTGAAGAACAAATTTTCATGCAAAACTCCAATCTAAATAGACTAACTCTATTTCACAAAATTTACAAAATTTCATGTATCATATAAATTTAGGATCCCAAATTCAACCATGTATCACACATTCATGATCTAAATCATGTCTGCTATTGTTGGCTTGAAAATTTTTATACTTAAAGAAAATTTAACACCTGTGAAGAATTATGATTAAAAGTCATTAACAAGCATAACTTACTATATATGATCATTTGAAAAGGTAAAATTAAGATTCAATTTCACCAGTATATAACCCCATAACATGCATTCAGAAAATAAAACTGGTCAGTCATAAAAAGATACATTTCACTTCTATTCAAAAAGTAAAATTTGATATGATTTAGTTTATGAAGCATTTAACATTTCATTGTCATATCAATTACAATAACCTCTGTTAATCTACTGATAACATGACAACATGCAGTCTTATTTATGGTTCTTGTCATGAAAACTCTACAGAAAAACGTGAGCAAAAGAAATGTTTGTAAATTAAAATATATCAAATTAAAAACTTGCATTACATTATTATGTAATTCTAAGGTCATGTGATTAAGGAAGTCAAAATACAAATGTATGTTAAACAAAATTCAGTTAAAAAAACCTTAAGGGTCAAATTATTTTAAGATGTTAGCATATAATAGAAAGGCAGTGTATTTGTACCGTAATGTGTAATGTGACAATGTACGGCCTTAAATTGCAAGTAATCAGCACTAGATTTAATCAGCCCAAATGCTGTGGTAAATCCTAACAATAGTTACTCATAAATTCATTCATACCAATGGTTTAAAAGAAGGGCTTTGCAAATGGATCTTCAGTAGTGTTATGAAACTCTTATGAAAGTTTTGAATGAAAGCAATCAATAGATTGAAGTAGAAATGGGTCTTAAGATATCTTATTTTACAGTTAAGGCTGGTTTTTGCACAAAGTAACACTGAAATTATTAAACCCAACTTGTAAATTTTGAATCAGAAAAAAAAACCAACCCTCCAGATATCTAAGTTATGTAGTTAAAATAACATTCTACTTAAAACTGAAATACAATTCTTCCCTTTCCATGTACATCCAAAGATGTGAAATGCACAAAAAAATCCCTGGTCATTGTGATGAAACCTCATAATACTTAAATCAATTCAATGAACACATTAGCTCATCGGCTTAATTTTTGTCTAGAATAAGAAGCCCCTTGTTGAGTGTTCTCCCCAGGCCCTAAGGGCTCAAATATAGGAAAGCCTTGCTAAAAATCAATATACAAGCAAGCTCACTATTGATGATGCTGCTTAATATTGAACTCTTTATTAGAGTCCAATTATCTCCCCTGAGTGAAATTTCTTCATTCATAATTTCTTATGATTTCATGTCAAGTTTTTACAAACTAAGGAGGGGTTGCGCTTACAAGATATGTTGACAACAGACAGGATGATTCCAATGTATGGTTTGTGGTGAGATATAAAATTTGTAATCACTGTCTTGTGCCTAACTTATACAATGTACAATGTGATTACTTACAGTTTCTTTTATTTGTATCTGGTTTATTTTGATTCTGTACAGCTTATGTTTAAATCCATCATTGAATAAAAATTTATCATCATCCTCCACATCTTTACTCTGAAAAAATAACATCACACTGAGAAGACCCATGCAAAACTGCATAATCAAATGAAACTATTGATTCAATAAGCAAAGGATGAGCGGCAATAAGACCCAATATTGGCCCAATATTTACCATGAAATTAAAACTGAGCATAGTGATGTCTTAAGTTGCTGAAACATTGATCAAATATTAGGCTTAAAGTTTGTTAATTCATTTTAGTTGTTTTGCCAATCACTCTACATTAAAACCTATAAATTTAAGAAATTGTCCTAATTTCATTGATTTTTGCTGATTTTCACACACTTTTTGGTCTGGAAGAGGGTGGGCGCATTAAAACAACAACTTCCTATTTTGATAAAATATTTAAATTGATGAAATCTATTATTTCTTAAAGTTTGAAGTTGTTGTTTATATGTGCCCAATGTTTTCTCAAGGCAAATATGCACTGAAACCATACAAATTTGCAGATGTTCTCTATTTTGTCAAAAAAGACTGCTTAATGTTACGTCATATTTACGTCACAATGAACAAAACTTGCTTAATTTTGTAATATGTTTTCTTTGTAACCACATATAAGGTGATATTTCTTATTAGGTTTATAATATTTAAACCAACTTCATTTTCTTTGGCCAATTATAGGTCTTAATGCTTCATCCTTCGTCTCCCAACACTTTGATGGCCACATTTGACACATATGGAATTAATAGGTACAAACCCTAGGTACCCTAATTTTAGGCAGTGGAGAAATATCAAAAATTTGCATTCAAGGCAACCTACTTTTAAGATGAGTTTCATACCCTGCCTTGGGGCATATATGTTGGAATTAATATGATTTTTTTCTGCAATGTCTTATCCATTTATGTGTATAATTCATTAGGTGTACAAAGTTTCAATAACATCTGAATAATATTATAGAAATAATCAAGAAATAATCAGCAATGCATAGGTAAACCTAAGATGCAATAGATAGACAGACAAGAAACTTATGTCTCCCATTTTATGTTTAGAAGCATAGATCATTCTATTTATTTTATTGCAAAACACTATCACTATTCATACTTTTGGTTCTTTAGAGATGACCCGAGCTTTTCCACATGCTAATGACTGTAATGTTCTCCTTAGTTCTCCATCCTCTGCAATATACATGTAACATTTTTTATCGTTGAAATTTTCAATTTATTAGTCAAGCTCTGATGGGAATATTTATATTTTGTACACAAAACCAAAAAGTTTGTTAACATTTAAAACATCAGACATTTTACACACTATCTTATTCTGAACATTTTCTAAACATATGCAAAATTTACATAGAGACTAAGGTAAGCCAAAGCATTTGCTTATATCCTTTAGATTTAGAGATGGGTGCCTTATAACTAAATAATTTTTTTTGAACATAGAGAACTATACAGAATGTTTGAATTGGTCACCAGATTTTCATTGTGAATTTCTGTCCTAGTTTATATCAATCAAACTTTTCAAGTTAAGAGATAAAGATGATTTTTTACTTCAATACACGACCTACCTATTGCAGTTGCCTCTTTGATCTCTTTATAAGTGAACGCATCACCTTCGTTAAATAATAACAGACATAATGTCTGAAATAATGATACTTGTAGCTCCTTCTTGCCTCCCTGAAAAATATAAAATATTATGTTACTATGATATGCCATATATAGACTATTCAAATACAGAATACTTGGTTCAATACTAAATTTATGAAGTTGAATACTGTTAAAATATTTATATTCGTTGGGTACCAATTTTCGTTGTTTTGTGGGTCGGGCAAACAACGAAATCAAATTACCAAAGGACAACGAATTTTACATTGCATTATTAGAGAATCTCTTAAACCAAGAATTCATCAATCCACTCCAAAACCACGAAATTTGATACCCAAGAGTTTAAGTACTTTGACAGTAAGTTAATTTTGAATTGGATTAGTTCAACCAAATATACTGTACTGGCATTTATTTTTTTTATATTTTATTTATTTTTTAGTCAGGCTTTTCACATTAACCCCACATCACCACCTGACTAGGGTGTGTTGGGGTGCAAATATTACACAAATTTAAAGATAGAACCTGACACAAAGTTTTTGATAATAAATAATGAAAGTACAATTTTGTCAATAAAGACAAAGACACACAAAAAACACACAAAAAATACCTCTTTCACACATTCTTTCATACACCATTCATGCAATAATGTTATACATTGAATTAACATGCTCTAATTTGTTTTTGATTTACAATAGATTAGAAAAGACAATATCATCTATCATGGAAATAAAACACTTAAGGGGTTCCATTTTTCTTCAAAAGCTAAAACTTTGTTATTCTTAATAGCAATGTATTCTTCAAGAGAATGAATATACCATAACTTTGATTTGAGCTCAATAATATTTGGTAGTTTTTCTTTTAGTTTACATTTATAAATATAATTCTTAATGACTAGAAACAAAAAGTTTAAAAATAAAGGTTGATCAGTATAACCAAGTAAAATATTAGACTTATTTAACATAAAGTTATCATAAATTTGCCCAAAATGTGTTGTTATACTTTCTAAAAACCCATTTACAATTCTACGATCAAAAAATAAATGTTCTAAAGTTTCTTCTTCATTCCTACAAAAACTACAATATTTTGTATCCTTCAGGTGTATAGAATATAAAAATTTATTAGTAGGAAGAATTCTATGCAATAACTTAAATTGAAATGCAAGTAAATAAGAAGTACAGTGCATTTTTTTCAACATATTAAAATACTTAGTCCAATCAGGAATCTCAATACCAAGCATATCTTCCCATTTTAAAAATTTATCATGTGGTGCATACAATACTTTATCTCTTAAAACTCTGTATATAAATTTTGGCTTTGAACTATGCAATAGAGATTTCAAAAAAATGTTTTCTGTATTGACATTTTCAAGATTAAAATTACACATTTTCTCTTTAATACAATCTTTGTATGACTTTGGAATCTTTGATATAATACTATTATACCTTAGGAAATTATTACAATACAAATGATCTTTTATTTTTGCAAAAGAGTAAAATTGCTTTGTGGTAGGATCAATAATATCATATATGGTCCTAATACCAAAAATTTTCCATCTATCATAATAAATGAAATCACTACAAGGAACAAAATTCAATATATCCAGTGATAGAATATCATCCATGTTAACCTTGGTTAAAGGCTTGGCGTTGGCAAAAGAGGAAATAACATCTCTCCAAAAAGGATTTGACAACTCTAACACAATTTCATTCAACTTTGAACTTTCTAGATTAAATAAACGTTCACCTCCATATTCATGAAGATGTGCTAATAAAATTGTCTGCCAAGGACCTGCAGGATTATCAAAAAATTTTTTAACCCATCCAATCTTCAAGTAAGATACAAATGAAGGTAAATAAACCATATTTAGCCCACCCTGATCTAGATCCCCAACCAAAGTGGTCCTCCTGATCTTATCAGGCTTTCCACACCAAATAAATTTGAAAAGTATAGAGTTTAATTCTTGAAATTTTGTATCCTGCAGATTTGGCAGAGTTGTAAACAAATGAATAAGTTTCGATAATGCTAGAGTCTTAACCACTGTAATTTTACCCAGTAGGATAAGCTTTCTATGTTCCCAACTTTTTAAAATCTGGGAAACTTCCTCAAACTTTTTTGTATAATTAATAGCAACCATTGAGCTCAAATCGAGGGAAAAGTCCAGTCCCAAAACTTTAAAGTTTGAATTTGTCCAGCTTAGATTCAGATCTGGACATAAAATATGATCTGAAAACCGCTTGCTCCCAACCCATACAGCCTTAGTTTTAGATCTATTAACCTTTAACCCTGACGCTTTGTAAAAGGTGTCAAAACATTTTATAGTTTCATTAAGTGATAATTCAGTGCCATCTAACATCATAAAAGTGTCATCTGCATATTGGCTAATAAGTGATTCTGTTCCTCTAATATCTATACCCTTAATGTTTTGGTTAGCCTTTAGTTTAATTGCTAACAACTCAACACCAATAATAAATAGATATGGAGATAGGGGATCTCCCTGTCTACATCCTCGACTTAATTTGAAAAAGTTAGACATTTGACCATTGTTTATAACACAGCTCTGTGCTTGCGAGTAAAGAATTTCAAACCATTTGCATATGGAATCACCAAAGTTAAAGCTTTCCAATGCTTTGGTCAAAAATTTCCACTCAATGGAATCAAATGCTTTTTCAAAATCGACTAAAAGAAGCAGTCCTATCTTATTGTTCTGCTCTAAATAATGCATGAGATCATACAATAGGCGTGTATTTTCACCTATAAATCTACCTTTCATAAAACCCTTTTGTGAGTCACTTATGATGTCAGGCAGCACTGTTTTAAGCCTACCAGCTAACACAGCTGAAGCAACCTTGAGATCTGTGTTTAGTAAACTTATTGGCCTCCAATTACCAATGAAACGTCTATCCTTATTTTCCTTAGGGATACATGTTATGACACTCTGATACTGAAAAACTGATAACTGGCCTATCTCATAGCCATAGTATAAGGATCTAAATAAAAATGGACCAATGTCCTTCCAAAAGAATTTGTAAAATTCAACTGTAAAACCATCACTTCCTGGACTTTTCTCATTCGTCATATTTTTAAGTGCTAAACTACATTCATCAAATCTTAAGTTACCTTCACACATATCCCTTTGTTCATTTGATAATTTTAAGTTATGTTCAAAAAAGGACTGATCTCGGGTTTCGGCTGTCTTGGAAGTGTATAAATTTGAATAAAATAATTCTAATTCTTTAAGAATTGATTCCTGATCAGAGATATTATTACCTTTATCATCAATAACCTCTGTAAGCATCTTTTTTGCAGAATAGTGCTTCTCTAACTTACAGAAATATTCAGAACATTTTTCACGATTCTCGTACCAATTTACACGAGAACGGAGTAAATGACCTGATATAATTTCATCTCTTATATGTTCAAGCTCCTGTTTCTTTTGATCCAATGCCTCCATGATTGTACAATCAGGATTTTCATTTAATCTAGATTCAAGAGCTTGAATATCTTGTTCAAGTTGTAACTTGGCAACTTTTGTAGCCTTTGACTTATTAATGCTATATTGAATAGATACGCTCCTTATCTTCATCTGTACTGGCATTTATAGGTGATTTAAAAATGTGGTTAATAAATGTAACACTATTTCAACATTAAATTAACATTAGCTTAACGTTAGAATTTTTAACATAAATTTAGTGTTAAGCATTAAACTTTTTAATGTTAATTTTCCTGTTGATTTATGTGACGTGAAATGTTTAACTAAATTAACAATCGAAGCTCGATTAAACCTAATTCAATGTTAATTTTTAACGTTTAATTAATGGTAACAAAATTGCAGGGTAGAAGTGATTAATCACTTTTGTAAAATGCAAAGTGGGACTAGAAATCTAATCTTGTATAGCAGTAACTAACTAGTAGGTTTTAATAATGAGGTATTCAAAACAGATTTTAAGTCCAATTTTCTACACTTGTTCTAAATCAAAAGACTGAATAACTTACTGAGAAGTTGGCTTTAAGCACACAATGACCAAGGGTAGCCTGCCACTGGAGCTTTTTTCCACTGTGTTTACCAAGATAAAACTTTTTCAGAATTTCTTGATACTTCACCATCTGAAATTAAAATAGTAAATTAGAAAATAAGTATGAGCCACATTAACAATAATGTATATTTTTTCTTCATTTCTATGCAAAGTTCTTTTTACCAAAATAAAATTCATTTCTTTTAAAAGCTATTACATTTACATTAAGACTTAAGAATTAACGAATTTGTCCTTGGGACACATATGTTCCTGAATTGCAAGCAGAAAGTAGAGGTCTGACAGGTCTTAAAATGATTTAGGACATACATGTCATGTTTCTTGAACAAAACTTGAAAAAAAATTTACTTACCTTAAATAACTTAAGACTGTTAAAAGTCCAATCTATAGAATAAATACTTACTTCTGCAGGAAGATGTACTTCCATAGGTGTATATGTTGGCCAATAGCCCATTGTTAATATATTCACAGTTAAGTCTATCCCACCAGGGGCATCAATATTTTGCATTTGCTGCTTAAAGTTTAACATAAAGTCTTTAGAAAGTTCCATGTCTTTAAACATTCCTTCCAGTTAACTAGTGAATGCTGCTCCACATTCTGTTTAAAAATCAAAATATAGGAATTTTAAATAAGATTTTATAGAGAAAATTGTTCACAGTGCTGCATCAAGATTCAAACCCTTCAGTGGTATAGTTTCCCCACAGTTATTTTTTAGAAAATAAATAAATAACTAGCAGTTATGGCTTGGTTTGTACAAATAAAACCTTGTTTTCTTCTGAATATTGGTAAAAGCCATCTTATTATTCCAGGAACACTTGAAGTATAAGTCATTCAGAATTGGACTGAAGGCTACTGGCTGTTTGTCCATTGCAGATCTTTAAATTGTCACTGATTTATGTATCTTTTGTTTCATGCACCTTTTCACATCTCATTTTCTTCCATTTAAAAGTACATGAGTACATTTATGTTTCATACATCTCTACAAACCTCGGGGGCATATAGTTTTGATCCGTTAATCCGTCTGTCCCAAAAGTTGGAGATAGTCTTGTTTTTTTTTTAACGATTTGACTGATTATTGAATTGATTTATGTTCTATGAAAGCTTATTATTTGAAATAACATTTAAAATATCTAGATAAAGTTCTTGTAAATGAGAGCAATTAATATAACTGTAAATAAAGTAACTCATGTATTTTGCAAAGAACAGAAATTGACAAAAATAAATTGACACAAAGAATTAATTTCCCATAGTAATTTATTTGTTGATATAAAGAATCTCTTCAATATTTACCTGGGTAATTGCCCTCTGACATAAAAACATGAAATGAAGTCTACACCAAAATAAGTTGGTTTACAGTTTTTTACTTGCTTCAGCTTAGATAACATGGACTTTTCTGCATCCACATATGCACTCTTCCCTACTAACAACCTTTTAGCCAAGTCTTTCTTGTAGAATGCTTCAAATACATCTTTACCTTAAAGAAAAAAAGATTAACATTAAAGAATTTTTTATGTTTAAAATCTATATGAACTATCATATCAAACAGTATGGACACAAAAAGGTATATATTAAATACAGTATCATGCAAAAATTTTATTACAAATTTTCTATGACCCAATAATTTACCAGTTGAAGACTACATACCATGTATAAACCTGAATGGGACCATTATTCTGTCCAACAGTCTTTCCAATTCTTCCTCTGTAGCTTCCTATAATCAATACAAAAGACAAACATCAATATTATGATAAAATAGATCAATATGCTGTTAAATAAGATTCTGTGAAGCAAACAAAAGTATTGTCAACCTTTGAAAGAAGAATGGTAATCTGAATTCTTAAATCCCCTGAGAAACGTGGGGAACAATAAGTAAACACTCGATAAATTTGTTAATCTTTTTAGTTATTTATTTCATACAGCCAATAAAGTTTAAAATGCTGTTAATGTTTGATTATTAAATATCAGTAAAATAATGAGCCGATAAAAAAAGTCAAAAACAGGTTTTAAAAAGAATTAAAAATTCTGTTCAGTAGTTTAAGAAGAGTTGCCATCACAAACTGTAATCAAGATTTTCTACAAATTTCTAAGTCCAAAGGGCCATAACTCCCACAAAAATTTGCGAATCAAAAATTCCCGGTGGTATGCACAACTACATATGGTGTACTTCTTGCATACCAAGTTTCTTTAAATTCTGTTCAGTAGTTTAAGAGGAGTTGCGATCACAAACTGTAATCATGATTTTCTGCAAATTTTTAAGTCCAAAGGGCCATTACTCCCACAAAAATTTGCGAATCTAAAATTCCCGGTAATATGCACAATTATATATGGTGTTCTTATTGCATACCTAATTTCATTAAATTCTGTTCAGTAGTTTTAGAGGAGTTGCGATTACAAACTGTAATCATGATTTTCTGCAAATTTCTAAGTCCAAAGGGCCATAACTCTCACAAAAATTTGCGAATGAAAAATTCCCGGTAATATGCACATCTACATATGGTGTACCAAGTTTCGTTAAATTCTGTTCAGTAGTTTAAGAGGAGTTGCGATTACAAACTGTTATCATGATTTCTGCAAATTTCTAAGTCCAAAGGGCCATAACTCCCACAAAAATTTGCGAATCAAAAATTTCCGGTAACATGCACAACTACATATGGTGTTCTTCTTGCATACCAAGTTTCATTAAATTCTGTTCAGTAGTTTAAGAGGAGTTGCGATTACAAACTTTGATCACAGACGGACAGACGGACGGACGGACGGACCAGTCAAAAACATTATACCTTCGCAACTTCGTTGCATGGGGTATAAAAATACATAAAATGAAAAGATTATAAGGCAAAAAGAAAATTTTGGGTAATTATACTGTTGTCCTTTATTTTTTTCAAAATATATTCATCTCTAGAAGTATATCTATATAACAAGAGGCTCCCAGGAGCCTGAATCGCTCACCTGACATATGTGCCTGAAGTAAAGGTTATTAGGCAAACTCTATTTGACGTTAAAAGGGTCATAAGATTAATAAGGGGGTAATCTGACAATATGGTGGAAATTAAGGTGCTGATCACTTTTGTTCTCAATCAAAATCTAAAAATCTGTCACACTTTTTGAGTTATTTGCAAAAAAATGCAGTTTAACCTAATGTTCTATTTTTAGCCACAGTGGCAATGTTTTACAACCAATCAAAAATCCCCACAACAGTATTATACACCTAATAATAATAAACAATAATACCAAGTTTGGTTCTGATTGGACTTAAATTGTCAGAGGAGTTAACATTTTCAATATAATGAGGAAATGCAGTTAAAATGCTCAATTTTGAAGTTCCAAGGGCAATAACTCCTCAAAGGAAAAATCCTACAACGTTGACCCTGTTACATATTTTGATGTGCTTAACAATATGCAATTTAAATTTCTCAAGTATCTTGTATAGTTTTCAAGATATTGAGCTAAACAGGTGCGAAATTTGCAAAAAATCCACAAAAAGGGCAATAACTCCTACATGGGTTGTTGGATTTTCTTAAAAATTTCAGAGCTGGTAGATCTTGAAGTGCTGATCACTTTTGTTTCCAATCAAAATTTTGAAATCTGTCACCGTTTTAGAGTTATTTGCAAAAAACTGCCATTTACCCCTATGTTCTATTTTTAGCCACAGCGACCATGTTTTAAGACCAATCAAAAATCCCCACATCAGTTCTATACACCTAATGCTAATAAACAACTATACCAAGTTTGGTTCCATTTGAACTTAAAGTGTCAGAGGAGTTAACGTTTTCAATGTAATGAGGAAATGCTGTTAAAATGCTAAATTTTGACGTTCTAAGGGCAATAACTCCTAAAAGGAATGGTCCTACAACGTTGACCCTATTACATATTTTGTAGATCTTGATGTGCTTAACAATATGCAATTTAAATTTCTAAAATATTTAGTATAGTTTTCAAGATATTGAGCTAAACAGGTGCAAAATTTGCAAAAAATCCACAAAAAGGGCAATAACTCCTACATGGTTTGTTGGATTTTCTTCAAAATTTCAGGGTAGGTAGATCTTGAGGTGCTAATCACTTTTACCTTGCCAGAATGTTGATATCTGTAGCCGTTTTTGAGTTATTTGCAAAAAAATGCATTCTACCCCTATGTTCTATTTTTAGCCACAGCGGCCATGTTTTACGACTAATCAAAAATCCCCACATCAGTTCTATACACTTAATGCTAATAAATAACTATACCAAGTTTGGTTTCATTTGAACTTAAAGTGTCAGAGGAGTTAACGTTTTCAATGTAATGAGGGAATGCTGTTAAAATGCTAAATTTTGACGTTCTAAGGGAAATAACTCCTAAAAGGAATGGTCCTACAACGTTGACCCCATTACATATTTTGTAGATCTTGATGTGCTCAACAATATGCAATTTAAATTTCTAAAATATCTAGTATGGTTTTCAAGATATTGAGCTAAACAGGTGCAAAATTTGCAAAAAATCCACAAAAAGGGCAATAACTCCTACATGGGTTGTTGGATTTTCTTCAAAATTTCAGAGTAGGTAGATCTTGAGGTGCTGATCACTTTTACCCCTATACCAGAATTTTGATATCTGTAGCCGTTTTTGAGTTATTTGCAAAAAACTGCATTCTACCCCTATGTTCTATTTTTAGCCATGGCGGCCATGTTTTACGACGAATCAAAAATCCCCACATCAGTTCTAAGCACCAAATGCTAATGAACAACCATACCAAGTTTGGTTGCAATTGGACTTATGGTGTCAGAGGAGTTAACGTTTGAAAAAGTTTACGGACGGACGACGGACGGACGACGGACGCCAAGTGACGCCAATAGCTCACATGACCCTTCGGGTCAGGTGAGCTAAAAAGGCCAATAACTCCTACATGGGTCGTTGGATTTTCTTCAAAATTTCAGGGTAGGTAGATCTTGAGGTGCTGATCACTTTTATCCAGGCCATAATTTTGATATCTGTAGCCATTTTTGAGTTATTTGCAAAAAACTGCATTTTACCCCTATGTTCTATTTTTAGCCATGGCGGCCATGTTTTACGACGAATCAAAAATCCCCACATCAGTTTTAAGCACCGAATGCTAATGAACAACCATACCAAGTTTGGTTGCAATTGGACTTATGGTGTCAGAGGAGTTAACGTTTTAAAAAGTTTACGGACGACGGACGACGGACGGACGACAGACGCCAAGTGATGACAATAGCTCACATGACCCTTCGGGTCAGGTGAGCTAAAAACGGGGGACCCCATAATCAATCCCATCTATGGTTTAATGGTAAGACATATCATAACAACTGACCAACCAGAACCAAAGTTATTGTGGGACCAAATATAATACTATACCCGTAAGAGAGGGAGCTGTATTGCAAGCACATTATCCATCTGTTTGCCCATCCGTAACAAACTGTCGTAACAGACTTCTCGGCTTCATCTAAAGGGATTGATTTCAAATTCAGTAAACAGCTTTAGCATGATGCGTTGTACCGTGTCTTCCCTTTCTATGTCAGTTATGCATCTACATACTGTTTTTTCGAGCCGAGTTAAGACTTTATGCTTTCTACAAGATTTCTCGGCTTCTACTAAAGGGATTTATTTTAAATTTGTTATAAAGCTTAAGCATTATAAATTGTACCGTGCCTCCCCTTTCCAGGTCACTTCGGTCATCTACTATTCTGTTTTATGAATGGTCGAGTGGGTGTATGACTTAATGCAACCCCTTGTTTGATTTTTGTTTGCCATTTTAAGGCCCCTAGTTTATAAACGAATAAAAGAGGGACCCCAAAATATAAAATTTCACAGCATTTGGTTAACCAGAATAAAAGTCATTTTGGGATGTGGTAACACACACGAATGTACATTATTGGCCCCTTTAAAAAGGTGGGACCCATTAGATCAATGTACACGACTATGAAAAATGTTAATACAACAAATTAAATAACACAGAAACAAGTAAATGTGTACAAATGTATTCTAATATCATAAACATGACATGCATATGATAATGGCAAACACACTACTTGTTTATAACAAATTTAGTGTATGAAAACACATTTCATCAATTATGTTCGACCTATAAAACCTAATTCCAAGAAAATTTTACAGTGTTACACTATTTTTCGTAACTATATATTATGGGTTAAGCAAATTTTACAGTGTCTCACTGTTCTATGTAACTATATATAATATGATTAATAAATGTTGTGGTGTGGCAAGTTAAAGTGGAGACAATAAAATAAGTAGGTTGGTTAAACCACACATAAAAGGTAAAAATATCAAATATAAAACTAATATAAGTTAATAAAGAATACATCTAAAATCTAAAAAGCCCAAATTTTCGGCTTTCAGCCTTCGTCGGGGGCAGAGTAAAGAAAAAAATCACGACCGCCACGGTCTGAGGACAACCAACAAGTGAATATAGTAAAAAGTGTTCACTCGATAAAAACAACCACGTCATCATCACCCAAATCCTGAACTGAGCAATATAACAATAGGCCAAATCATACCCAAAGAATAAAATTAAGTAAATTACTAAGAAATGATTTGATTTTTGACATTGATGCCGAAAGGACGTGCTGTTCCCAGGAATTTTATTATTCTCTGCTCAAGGAAGTGTCTTTGTTTCTCGCCGTGATGGGTTTGAAGCAGAACCGTGACTTGCATATCTTTATACTGTGGCCGAACCCTCGAAAATGCTCCCCAACTGGACATTCAGTATCTCTGGTGACACTGTTTTTGTGTTCCACAAAACGGTCCCCGAGTCTCCGACAAGTTTCACCAACATAAATCATGGAACATCGCTTACATCTTATAGCGTATACGACGTTTTCGGTAATGCAGGTGAACCCATCCTTCAGTTGGAAAGTTTTCGAGGGACCAACAACAGCATCGGTCTCCCATGTGAACGGACAAGTAGAGCAGCGAGTTCTTTTACAAGGACGTGTACCTTTGTAGCTGGCGGGTTGACGTGACGACCTATACGAACTGCTGACTAGGTGCTGTTTAAGACTCTTGCCCTTTCTAAAAGCCGTAATAGGGGTAGAGTCAGCAAAAAACAGTGGACATATACTCATCTTTGAAGACAATGGATTTAAAGTTGCGAATAAGGAAGTTCTGGATGGCAACATTGTGAGGGTGATAAGTAAGGACTAACGGAACACGATCATTGGTGCTCTTCACCCGGGGCTCCATTGCCTCGCGTCTGTTCACACGGGAAACCGAGGACACGGCCCTGTCCAAGACTTTGTCAGGATAACCTCTCTTCGTGAAGAAAGATCTCATCTTGTTACACTGGATCCCAAAATCCTTATCGTCATTGCAGATACGACGAAGCCTCAGAAACTGCGACTTCGGGATGGCGTCTTTGCAGGAGGAAGGATGACAGGATTCGTAATTCAGATAACAATGAGCATCGGTAGGTTTAAAGAACACCGATGTAGAGATCTTACCGTCTGTGATAGTACAGTTAAGGAATGAGAGGCTATCCTGAGTGATGTTGAAAGTGTATTTGATTGCAGTGTGGTAGGAAGAGACAAAGTTGATAAAAGATTTCAACTCCTCTTCACTGTCGGATGAGACTCCAAATACATCATCGATGAACCGTTTGTAAAGTTCCCGGACTGGACCGATGTATTCGGAGAACATTTTTTCCTCTAAATACCCTACAAACAAACACGCAAAACTTGGACCCATTTTTGTTCCCATGGCTACGCCACCCGATTGGTTGTAGAACTTCCCATCGAACTGAAAAGTATTCAGGTTGAGGACAAGTTCCGCCATTCTCAACACTATATCAGTACTGATGTGAGGATTGGGTCTCCTGTCCAAAAAGTGTTTTAAAGCTACCAAGGCGTCATTGTTGGGTATGCTGGTGTATAAAGCAGTGACATCCATAGTAAACAGTCTGAAATCGGAGTTTTCTGGCTCAAAGAACCCAAGGATATTCAGAGCGTGGGTAGTGTCCTTAATGTATGTAGGTAGGTTCTCCACAATAGGAATGAAAATATCGTGGAGGAAACTGGAAATGTGTTCTGTGGGACAACTACACGCTGAAACGATCGGCCTACCTGGGTTACCAAGTTTGTGTATCTTGGGAAGCATATAGAAACGAGACGTTCTCGGTTGCGATACTACAAGACGCGATGCTTCCTCGGGCAGATCGTCGTTTTCTATGGATGTCTTGATGAAGTCTTTGACAGATTTTTGGTTGATTTTGGTGTTGTTAGAGCGAAGTTCTGTGTAAAATTGAGAGTCAGACAGTTGAAACTCGCCCTCAGAGACATAACAACGAGCGTCCCACGCTACAACTGCACCACCTTTATCAGCAGGTTTGATGACAATATCGCTGCATGTTCTGAGTTGGTGAAGCGCGGCACGTTCATCAGATGTAAGGTTATGTCTCTTGAGCGGTTTCGTATCTAGGCTGTCGATCTGACTTTGGCAGGTTCGGAAGTAATCTTGAAGGATCGGAAATAAAGACGCCTTGGGGGTAAAATTTGATTTTTTCTTAATGAATTTACTAAATAGTGAAGGAGCTTGATTAGAAGAATCAGAACTCTCTGTTTCTTTATCATGGAAAAAAGCTTTGAGTAAGAGGCGGCGGAAAAAATGTTGTATATCAGTCTCATTTTGAAACTGATCTGCTACGGATGTAGTAGGTACAAAATTGAGACCTTTTGACAGGAGACTTTTCTCGGAAGAACTTAACACCAATGACTCTGGAATACAGTGTAGTCCTTACTTATCACCCTCACAATGTTGCCATCCAGAACATCCTTATTCGCAACTTTAAATCCATTGTCCTCAAAGATGAATATATGTCCACTGTTTTTGCTGACTCTACCCCTATTACGGCTTTTAGAAAGGGCAAGAGTCTTAAACAGCACCTGGTCAGCAGTTCGGATAGGTCGTCACGTCAACCCGCCAGCTACAAAGGTACACGTCCTTGTAAAAGAACTCGCTGCTCTACTTGTCCGTTCACATGGGAGACCGATGCTGTGGTTGGTCCCTCGAAAACTTTCCAACTGAAGGATGGGTTCACCTGCATTACCGAAAACGTCGTATACGCTATAAGATGTAAGCGATGTTCCATGATTTATGTTGGTGAAACTTGTCGGAGATTCGGGGACCGTTTTGTGGAACACAAACACAGTGTCACCAGAGATACTGAATGTCCAGTTGGGGAGCATTTTCGAGGGACCGGCCACAGTATAAAAGATATGCAAGTCACGGTTCTGCTTCAAACCCATCGCGGCGAGAAACAAAGACAGTTCCTTGAGCAGAGAATAATAAAATTCCTGGGAACAGCACGTCCTTTCGGCATCAATGTCAAAAATCAAATCATTTCTTAGTAATTTACTTAATTTTATTCTTTGGGTATGATTTGGCCTATTGTTATATTGCTCAGTTCAGGATTTGGGTGATGATGACGTGGTTGTTTTTATCGAGTGAACACTTTTTACTATATTCACTTGTTGGTTGTCCTCAGACCGTGGCGGTCGTGATTTTTTTCTTTACTCTGCCCCCGACGAAGGCTGAAAGCCGAAAATTTGGGCTTTTTAGATTTTAGATGTATTCTTTATTAATTTATATTAGTTTTATATTTGATATTTTTACCTTTTATGTGTGGTTTAACCAACCTACTTATTTTATATATAATATGGACCTGAAGATCGCAATGGAAGAGGGAGGTTTGGCGCCATAAAACCTGGTTTAACCCACCATTTCGTTTGAAATGCCTGTACCAAGTCAGGACCATTGCAATCCACCAATTCTCCGGTATGACTGATTCGTTCTTGTCATTTTCTCTGGACTATGAGATTGATCATTTAAGTTCGGTAGTTTTGTTATTACCTTTATTTTGTAAGCTGATCATTCTACATGCCGTACATTTTTTACTTCGACAGATTTGTATTTTTATTTAATACATATAATAATAAAGGAAAGATGTTTTATGACACTTTCGGCACAGCCAATACGGTGTTTTGAGTGGTGCTTTAAGTTCAGGGTATTTTAAATGATGCCATTCCAAGCATCCGTTACCACACGTCTGGCACAACAATTCTGCTACATCTTTTGTTTTCTGCCACTTTTTGCATTTATGTAAAGACGTGATCCTCCAGCCTTGGAAGAAAAATTCCTTCCCTCATTAATGCAAGTATTTTTTTAAGTTGTTGTATATTGTCAAGAAAAGTGGGTGGGTGAGTCAGTTCTTACTTACTTTGGAGTCAGAGCCTGCGATAGAATATATACCTTATGTATAACCTACGGGAAGAATTGAAATGCACAAGGCATGCATGATATACATTAACTAAACATTTCGGATTTTATACAATAATTTCTTTGTATATATATACATGTATATGCACTTGGTTAAAATACATCTTATGCCTGATCTTACACTACATTTGAGGCAGCTGCTCCATTACGTTCAAAGGGGCCCCATTAAAACCCTCCCTAGTAAGCGAGTCTTCTACATGTATGTATATCAACAATCTTTTATGCTTGTATTTTTGTAACATTTTTATTTCTTTCAGTTTTTTTAGTAACAGTACAATGTACATGTAACATGAGTAACCTTATTTAATTCTTTTGTGGTACACCAATCCCTACACGATACATTCTGAATTATTTTGCCGATGATGTCCGGCAGCTTAGGGCCACAGTTGATAAAATATGCATGTACTCTAGTAAATGTTACATGTCCAATTAAACAAACAAACAAACAATTAATCAAATATTAAAACCTATTATAAAACAACCTATTATAACTTATGAACAAATGCAAGATAAATCAGTGTTCTTTCTCTGGAACAGACAGCTTTGTCAACATTCACGCCTCGGTCCATCGTAAATGCAAACATCAAACATATCAAATGCATTTTTTCCAACGCCTCAAATAAGGACATCGTCGGAAACCCACGGATGTATGTTACTTTAAACCACACGTAGATAGTCACATTGTTCTTACATATGGAAATCAACGGGGTAATGACCGGGGACATTGCACAATTTTTTCTGATGCCTCCCTGTCCATAACACTTGAAAACCGGATTTGGTAGCAAATATTTTTCTCACCACCTGTATGTATAGAAAGATAATCATCGATCCTTCCCGTTCCCCAAATTGAACGTGCCAAATTGTCAATCGTGTATCGCAAAAAGGTTTCATTTCTTTCACGACTAACTTATTCGAAGTCGTAACACTCCATTTTGATTGTTTACATTTATAACGATAAAAAGCAAATGTTAACGTTATAGAAGCGATGATTTGATTGGCCCGATTGGCCGTAGGCATTAAGAGATATCTTAAAGCGACCAATCCAAACGGCTCCTTAAATATTCATGACGAAGTTTATTATCTTCGTTGCCAATCGGTTGGTATCATCATCATCGTATCGGAAACATGAATATGTAAATACATAGTAAAACTAGTCCGACACACTATTATTCATGAATACGCAATATTCCGCACACGCGGAAATTATTTTACCCACCCACATTTAATTAATATTACGATATTTAAGTGCTCAATTATAAGATATTCAATGCAATGGTCCATGTTAATATTTTATAGAAACGTACATTATGAAAGAATACCATAACTATCCATACAAAAATTTCTTATCGCGGAAGGTTAATTGAATATCATTAATTTGGAGTGATGAGTGAGGCCATCGCTTTTTCTTATCTGGTCCTATATTGACCTATATTCCATTTCTACGAGAGTTAGCGACGTGACAACGAGTTGTAACAGTTTGGCGCGCCTTCTTCCATTTATCTTTTCTCCGACAAGACTCTTCCGAGTAAAAATGACAATAGTAAAAACGTTTATGGAAGTTTTAAAGCAAGTATCAAGTTATCAATATTTCTGCCAAAAAACACTAAATTCAAAGATTTAACCAAAATATTCAATTCATATCCTTTCCGTAATAAATTTTGATGCAAATTTTTCATATCTAATGGATTGCTTTTAAATTTGTGCGCTTTATAAAAAACATTACCATAAAATTCAGGATGTGATATTCCTTTCATTATGAGAAAACGGGGTGTACAATTAAATTTTTCAATAAGAGATCATCGATACTTGTGGAAGAATTTAGAAAAAGATTTTACTAATTTGTGGTATCGATAACCCTGTTTTAGGAGGATTTGCGGATAAGAGATGGGTACCCCCATGTAGTCGAATGGCTAAGTCCATGTTTTGCTATGGGAAACCCCAATAATCATTCTGATCAAATTTTAAAATAGTAGATGCACATCTACATTTTGTCAGAACAATTGTGTGTAAGTTTCATGAAAATCCACCAAGGGAATTAGGAGGAGTTGCGGATAAGAGATGGGTACCCACATGTAGTCGAATGACTAAGTCCATGTTTTGCTATGGGAAACCCCAAAAATCATTCTGATCAAATTTTAAAATAGTAGGTGCACATCTACATTATGTCACAAAGATTGTGTGTAAGTTTCATGAAAATCCACCAAGGGGTTTAGGAGGAGTTGCGGATAAGAGATGGGTACCCTGAAGTGTAACGGAAGGACGGACGGACGGACAGATGGACGGAAGGACGGACGGACAGACACCCTATCACTATATACCCCCCACTTTTGAAGTGGGGGTATAAAAAGGACATCTATCACCGGTGACGTTAGATTTGTTCAAGGTTAATTCAGAAGGATATCTGTAATAAAATTAGAAAATGAAGGCTTGTTGAGAGCAAGAATGCCATCTAAATATCTAAAAGTATAATTGAAAGTTTCGATTAGGTTATGTTTGTTGGGGTCTTTTTGTAATTTAGCCATAAATTGTGATTCATAACAGTATAGGAAAAGGTCGGCTATAAGTGGCGCACAATTAGTATCCATAGGAATACCAATAAGTGTCTATATACCAGATATCATATGCCTACCTATTCTACTTTTCACTTAATTAATTTTCAATGAAAGTCCTACAAAGAGGTTTTAGTGCCAAAAATCATTTAAGTCACAGAGTCACTGAACCATGAGAATGGGGTCAGAGTCAAATGGCGTGGCGCCAGTTGCATAGACCATAACCAGAAATGTATGTATACTAGATATCAAATGTATACCTGTTATACTTTTCATCAAATTCATTTTCCAAAGTCTTTCAAAGAGGTTTTTAGCCCAAAAAAACAAGTTCACAGAATTGCTGAACAATAAAATGGGGTCAGGTAAAATGGCATGGGTCAGTTGCATAGACCATAACCCAAACTGTATGCATACCAAATATCAGATGCCCAGCTATTATACTGTTCTTGTTATTCATTTTCCACAAAAGTCTTACAAAGGTATTATTGGCCCAAAAATTAGCTAAGTTTCAAGAGTTGCTGAACGATGAATTTGGAGTCAGGGTCAAACAGTTTAGGCCCAGTTGCGTAGACTATAACCATAACTGTCTGCATGCCTAATATCAGATGCCTAGCTATTATACTTTTCTTGTAGTTCATTTTCCAAAAAAGTCTTACAAAAATGATTACGCCGTCGCCGGAAAGAAATGAATTAAACGTTTGCAAAATTTCTCCTCTTACCACTTTTTATCCTTGAAAATTGAAAATCAACCCAATCAAAGTTTAACATTAAAAATGAAGTCTAGATCAGTGTGTGATACATTTTACCCCCACAGAGTTGGACAAAAAGGATTAAATACCAAGTCAATTAACTTCTGGAACTTCGGAAAACAAAAGTTTCTAAGGCTTGTTTGTCGACAATTGTGTGTATTTACAGTTTGGTTTCTGTCAATTATCTATTCATGGGTAAAACGTATTTTTAGAAAACTGTGTTTTAAATTTATATGTAGAGTTGACTCTCTTCCAAGAACGCAATCATATCTTTAATTGATGTTAACAGGGTCGAGTAAGACCAAAGACGATAAAATATTAACTTGATCATATAAAAAATTAAAAGACAACCGATTTAGAATCATCGTTCGGGTTATAAGTAACGTTTTTTTTTAATATATTGTTCGTTTGAACCTTACATAAGATTTATTTATAACCCAAGACAGTCCAATCGAAAAAATAAGTCAAATGCTTGGCACAATTTACACAAGTAATACATTGCTATGAAAATTGAAAATGTAAACAAAGTCGCCAAACACTTAATATATAAGTTTGAAGCTTGGTTTTTATTTTTATAAGTAGAATTTTGATAATCAAAATTTCGGTCTAATGAGACTTCAAGTAAAATGCATGACACTTTGAAAAAATTACACCTTAATGAAGAGGTTTATTTGTATACCTATACTATCCTTTAAATAATTAAAGGGTATGCATTAAAAAAGGAGTGATCATCGATGTTATGAGATGTACATGAGTCGCATTGAAAAGGTAGACAGTTTTGACGGACTGATAATTTAACTTGAAGGCATTTTTAAAAATTGTTCTATATGACAATAAGTCTTCTTCAGAATATTTTTCTTCGCCCTTGCTGTAAGAATATTTTTTTATTACAAATCGGTTTTTCGGTTTTGGGAAAACACTAACCCTGCTCTTTAAAATTGAATAACCGATCCCATA
>CAXARO010000799.1:0-66517 GCA_963971305.1 Arcuatula senhousia
AAAAATTGCTGCTGCTTGTTTTCCAAATCATTCTACAGTTTTCTATTTGTCCAGCAAATGAATGACGTATAAAGGATAGCACGTCATGAACTAGAAATGCCTATCTGTCCAGGTCTATTCTACTTCTACTTCTATGCTCCGTCATGGATTGTGACGGCTAATCTGCAGTCGGCTTCCAATATCGCAGATATACAGTCAACCCTCGGTACAACGACATTCGATTTAACGGAAAATTCGACATCCGACAAAACTTTAATGGGAACAAACGTGCCCACACGTAATTTATACTCGAAATAACGGAATATTCGGTATCCGACTCCGACAGTGATTGTCGGTAACAAAAAGTCATAATCAAGCACAAATCGATCCGTTATAACGACAGATTATCAAGATTTACCTGTAATTAATAGTCCTTGTGTAGAGTATTGATTTTATAACGGTCCACTGCACAGGTGAACACCTGTTGCTATTGAGTAATTAACCTCGCATGACATTTCCGTTATACAACAAGTTGACAGAAATATGGCTTCAATTATAGGTGTGAAAGGCATTTTGAATTTTAATCTTTTAATGTTTGATATTTATCAAAACATGTGGACATTTACATGGTGTTTGACTACGCATGTGCGGGAAAATATTTATTTTGTAAATACTCTTTCATTGTGCAAATTGTTTTATTAGTTTAATAAAAACAATAATTGTTATCAATTTCACTTTAAAATAACATTTCTCAGTCTTTCTTGACATTTAATATGTTTATTTGTGTTCCCCATTTATCAATCCACATACGGGCATTGTACTTTCATTTTCACTTTTTACACGAAACGTGTTTTGTTTACAAAGAAAACAAAAGAATTTTTTATCTATGAAGAGACTCTTCCTGAAATAAAAACCTGTTCTGGATATCAAGTTTGATGTCAGAAAATGTTATTCACAAACAAGCACTGCCTTTGTAGATTAAAAGATGGTTTTGACAGGAGGATAAAGGACAAGAGGCTCCCAGGAGCCTGAATCGCTCACCTGACATATGTGCCTGAAGTAAAGGTTATAAGGCAAAATCTATTTAACGTTGAAATGGTCATAAGATTAATAAGGGGGTCATCTGACAATATGGTGGATCTAAAGGTGCTGATCACTTTTGTTCTCAATCAAAATCTAAAAATCTGTCACCCTTTTTGAGTTATTTGCAAAAAAATGCAGTTTAACCTAATGTTCTATTTTTAGCGACAGCGGCCATGTTTTACAACCAATCAAAAATCCCCATAACAGTTCTATACACCTAATAATAATAAACAATAATACCAAGTTTGGTTCCATTTGGACTTTAAGTGTCAGAGGAGTTAACATTTTCAATATAAGGAAATGCAGTTAAAATGCTCAATTGTGACGTTCCAAGGGCAATAACTTCTCAAAGGAAAGGTCCTACAACGTTGACCCTGTTACAAATTTTGTAGATCTTGATGCGCTTAACAATATGCAATTTAAATTTCTCAAATATCTTGTATAGTTTTCAAGATATTGAGCTAAACAGGTGCAAAATTTGCAAAAAATCCACAAAAAGGGCAATAACTCCTACATGGGTTGTTGGATTTTCTTCAAAATTTCAGAGCTGGTAGATCTTGAGGTGCTGATCACTTTTGTTCCCAATCAAAATTTTGAAATCTGTCACCGTTTTAGAGTTATTTGCAAAAAACTGCCATTTACCCCCATGTTCTATTTTTAGCCACAGCGGCCATGTTTTACAACCAATCGAAAATCCCCACATCAGTTCTATACACCTAATGCTAATAAACAACTATACCAAGTTTAGTTCCATTTGGACTTAAAGTGTCAGAGGAGTTAACGTTTTCAATGTAATGAGGAAATGCTGTTAAAATGCTAAATTTTGACGTTCTAAGGGCAATAACTCCTAAAAGGAAAGGTACTACAACGTTGATGCTATTACATATTTTGTAGATCTTGATGTGCTTAACAATATGCAATTTAAATTTCTCAAATATCTAGTATAGTTTTCAAGATATTGAGCTAAACAGGTGCAAAATTTGCAAAAAATCCACAAAAAGGGCAATAACTCCTACATGGGTTGTTGGATTTTCTTCAAAATTTCAGAGCTGGTAGATCTTGAGGTGCTGATCACTTTTGTTCCCAATCAAAATTTTGTAATCTGTTACCGTTTTAGAGTTATTTGCAAAAAACTGCCATTTACCTCAATGTTCTATTTTTAGCCACAGCGGCCATGTTTTACGACCAATCAAAAATCCCCACATCAGTTCTATACACCTAATGCTAATAAACAACTATAACAAGTTTGGTTCCATTTGGACTTAAAGTGTCAGAGGAGTTAACATTTTCAATGTAATTAGGAAATGCTGTTAAAATGCCCAATTTTGACGTTCTAAGGGCAATAACTCCTAAAAGGAAAGGTCCTACAACGTTGACCCTGTTACATATTTTGTAGATCTTAATGTGCTTAACAATATGCAATTTAAATTTCTCAAATATCTAGTATAGTTTTCAAGATATTGAGCTAAACAGGTGCAAAATTTGCAAAAAATCCACAAAAAGGGCAATAACTCCTACATGGGTTGTTGGATTTTCTTCAAAATTTCAGAGCTGGTAGATCTTGAGGTGCTGATCACTTTTGTTCCCAATCAAAATTTTGTAATCTGTTACCGTTTTAGAGTTATTTGCAAAAAACTGCATTTTACCCCTATGTTCTATTTTTAGCCATGGCGGCCATGTTTTACGACGAATCAAAAATCCCCACATCAGTTCTATACACCTAATGCTAATAAACAACTATAACAAGTTTGGTTCCATTTGGACTTAAAGTGTCAGAGGAGTTAACATTTTCAATGTAATTAGGAAATGCTGTTAAAATGCCCAATTTTGACGTTCTAAGGGCAATAACTCCTAAAAGGAAAGGTCCTACAACGTTGACCCTGTTACATATTTTGTAGATCTTAATGTGCTTAACAATATGCAATTTAAATTTCTCAAATATCTAGTATAGTTTTCAAGATATTGAGCTAAACAGGTGCAAAATTTGCAAAAAATCCACAAAAAGGGCAATAACTCCTACATGGGTCGTTGGATTTTCTTCAAAATTTCAGGGTAGGTAGATCTTGAGGTGCTGATCACTTTTACCCTTACCAGAATTTTGATATCTGCAGCCGTTTTTTGAGTTATTTGCAAAAAACTGCATTTTACCCCTATGTTCTATTTTTAGCCATGGCGGCCATGTTTTACGACGAATAAAAAATCCCCACATCAGTTCTAAGCACCGAATGCTAATGAACAACCATACCAAGTTTGGTTGCAATTGGACTTATGGTGTCAGAGGAGTTAACGTTTTAAAAAGTTTACGGACGACGGACGACGGACGGACGACGGACGCCAAGTGATGACAATAGCTCACATGACCCTTCGGGTCAGGTGAGCTAAAAAAGGGGGGTCATTGTTATGTTTTTTTATGCATGTATTCAGCACAATCGGACTAAAATGACCCAAATCAGCTCAAAAACTTTCCAAATCCTTTATTGAGACTGACACTAGACGAAGCCAGAATTGTTGAGCTACTGTAGTCACTGAGACCATAACAACACAACAAATAATCTTTCACAAGGTGGAAGATATTCCATGTACAAATAAAATAAAAAAAACAATCAAAGACATACTAATGTATGAAAAATCTTTATTACAAAACATAACAAATTCATGTTTATTAAGAATATTTTACTCCTTTCTTCTTGCTGTAAATTTGTCCTGAAATAAAAAGACTAGAAAGGGAGATAATAATAATACAAAAATAAAAATTCATAATTAACAGCAAATTCAGTTTAACGTCATTTCTGACTGGAAACAAACACGGTCCTTGTAAAGAGGGTTGACTGTAACAAACTGGACGTGCGTATGAGATAAGTGTTGGACAAAAGTTCATTTTGGGTAGAGCCCTATGAAGTCATATAGCTATCTGATTTTCGCGGGGTTTTTTTATCTTCTAGACAGGGTAAACCGGCCAGGCAATATTCTTACCAGAGGATCTATTGTGGAATATTCATCATATATTATTATTGTTTCAATGTATTAAATGTTATACAGGTTGTCTAAACTAAGACGTACATCTTTATATCCCTTTAATAAATACGATATAAATAAGCACTACATTTCATATATCGAAACACCATGGCCAGCTGATGTACACTTAAGCATTGTTGACCTTTTACCTTTAATTTAATAAATACGTCATATACATTCGAGTGGGCGGAGCCAAATTACGAATTTCAAGTGGACTAGACATACGAACAAAATTGATATGTTTCAAATTGGCGAAAAACAGATTATTCTTTATTTTAGTGCTTAGATTTAGCTCTGCCTTTTAACGCTTTAGCGCTCTGATTCTGTATGTCCCACTTGTTTGATGATTATAAATGACATGTTGTTAACTGGAGAAACAACAGAATTCACCAAAGTGCAAGGTTTCAGTAATTTATCTATTACTTACATGTTTAGTGAATGATCTTTTTCTATCGCACTTTGAAGGCAGCGATGATCAAATCACTGAAAAACTCAATCACAGTGCTACCAAGAAATCTATGTTTCATGATCCTACATCTGCTTATCTAACACACCTTATAAGTAAACAAAATAACTTTCTTTCATTCTTTTTTTTCTTGTTTTGTGTCCCATACTCTTGTTTTCCTATTCTATTGTTCGCTTTGAAACATCGTCGTACTAATACATCAATTATGGTTCTATGTCTTGGTATTTGGCTTTTGTTTGTTTGTTCGTTTGTTCTTAACAATGTCACAAGTTAATGACATCTACGTTCAAACTACACTACTATAAAGTAAATTCAGGTTCCCCTTCGATGTCATCCCAATTTCCACAGCATTGAAAAGTGGTAATGTTTTACAAGTAACCAAAATGAAGTCCATTTGCAGTGCATATAGAACTAGTGTATATGTCTGATAAAACTTCATGCGACAGTGATTTGCAATAAAACCTAGAAGCAATTCTTGCTATTGGTAAGCAGGATCATATATTGATTAAATATGAAATTATCTCGTATCCAACCATTATTTCCGGTTAGAAGACCTAGATAGGAGAGAACTTTGAATACATGTACACATTTTTCTTTTATTTATAACCATTTTTTTATTTTAAAATTTTAGTTTAATATCAGAGTTTAATATGGAACCTAACACAAATGTTATTACGGTAACTGCTTAGGAACGTCAATGAGAAAATGTCCGATATTTATTATTCATTGTCAATCTACACTTTTTTCCACTGCAAGTACACGATTGCTCAGTTGTCCAACTCGTGGTTTAGGTAGGATTAACTTTTTAATTATTTTAAAACAAAGGGAGAGTTTTGTTTTGAAAGAGGATAGAAAAATTTAAGCCGGATTTCGTTGGAGATTTTGTTACTTAACAGAATATCGATCAATTATTTTATATTCCAATTCAGCTTAAATAAAAGCTCAATAAAGTTTTGTTTGCACGCGAGGATGTTGGTTCTTTGCTTAAGTCACAATGAATTCCGGTTTTGCTCGGTGGTCTTAATGGAAGAAATAAGCCATGCTATCACGTTTGACAAAACATTTCTATTGTTTTAACAACTATTTTAGGAAAAAAACTTTTAATGAACTCTTTCTTTATTGACGTCAGTGTTTAGCTCGGACGACCTTAACCATGTGTTAACGATAATGTGTTCACTGTCAGTCACTGTTGGTGGACTGGAGTTTAACGACGGTTATAATGCAAACTACATCTTCTTGTCACTTTAAATTAACACGAATGACCATTAATCAAATTTCATTAATTGTTTATTGTCGAACCCTTCATAAATCTATTTGGGGTATGCTTTGGTGGGTTGGTATTTCTTGCTTTGTTGTTTTCTTAACGTCCGGTCTTAGCCGTGAACACTGAAATACTTTCACTAGTTATTTTCCTACACATAAATATTCAAATCAAATTTTAAAGATATAAAAAATAATTAAAATGTTCAAGGAACTATGCTCCTTCCATGCTAATATTATTGTACAAAGACCCATTTATAACAAAAATAGTCTTATACTAAAAAAGTAGGTTCTTAAATAAGTTCTGGGAAAAGACCAGCTGATCTTTCACAAGTGATATAATTTTTCAGTCTTTTTGCGAGTGGAGCGAACATTACATTTCATTGGTTGACGTCATTAATCAATATCAGTACCGATGGTTTTTATTGGTTGATTGAACAATTTGAAATCGCTGCACATGCTCGCATCTCAACCCGGTCATCTCACACTGAAAATAGCCAATTAATTACTTAACAGTTGTCGATATAAACAATTAAATCCGTTCATTTACGAACAACTTTAGTTCTAAAGGTTAATGTTACAATAAAAGGATGAAACCAAGGATAGTATCAAATCAAAAATACAATAAATCATGTTTCGTCTAAATCAAGACCCATCAGAGGTGCTCTAACTAAAATATTTAAAAATACCAATATTCCCAGGAGCTTGAGATAAAGGACACAAAGGATTCTAGGAAGTCTGCTTCATATTTAGATCTACACGATCTCGAAATTGACTCTCAAGACTTTCAACACGGCTCTATGACAAACGTGATGACTTCAACTTTGCAATTGTCAACTTTCCCTTCTTGTGTAGCAACAATACGTCCGCTTCGGCTTATGGAGTTTATACGTATCTCAATTGATTCGTTACTCCAGAGCGTGCGGGACTTACACCAATTTCCTTAACAGAGCGTCACGTCTGACACAAAAATTGCTCACACAGGGTTATGCTGCTCCTCGGTTGCTGTCTTCACTCATTTTTTTTTACAGAAGACATCATACACTTATAGACAAATATGGGATTTCGATCTCTCAGATGAGTGCAGATGTTGGTTTGTCATAGAGTTTTGTTTTGTCTTCCTATACCAGATTTGACACACTGAATTGATTGTTGGCAACGCGACGGGTGTGCTATAGCAAGCAGGAACTGCTTACTCTTCCGGAGCACCTGAGTTCACTCTTGTTTCGACTGGAGTTCGCGTTGTTGATGGATATTCAGTTATTATGTATTTCCATGTTTTACAAGTTGTCTGTTTTTGTCCTGTTCTTGTTGGTGTTTACTGGTTTTGTCTCAGCCCTTTCAGACTTTTGACATTTGGATACCCCATTTGTACCTCTGCTTCTACCAACTATTATATGAATATGAGAGCGATAGAAAAATAAACAAAATACAAAACAAAAGACCTTGGACTTCAGAGCAATGATAAGAATATTCAGAGGGAGACATATATTTTAAAGAGGACAATGGACAGTCATCATGTTCATAATGTTTGATATAAAAAAGCTGTATTCAATTTGGTATTTTCGCAAATGTGATCAATTATTATACTTCAGTAGATTTTTTTCTATATAAAATACATTTAAACTATTTCATCTTGAATATAGTTAAAGTATTATTCCTTGGGGTAACAGTACCGTAATCATATTTCGCGGGGTTTTGATATATAGGCAGAAGGCGCGGCTAAATTACGTACACTGTAAAGAGTGGACAGAATGTAGGAGTTTACCGATTCAGTATAATATTTAACAATTGTTTACTGGTATTCGGAAAACAGTACATTTGTTTCCCCTCAGTCATCAGCAGCCAACCATGCAAACCTGAACTAGACATTAATATATAATTATTTTTACACAATCATCGAAAAAGAAGTTCGTACCTGCTCAAAAAGCCACTTTTTACTGATTTAGCATGTATAGTTATGTATTCTCAATATAGCAAATACAAATAAATTGTGAACGACTTAAATGCGTGAAAAGGTCGCAAATTGAACATCAAAAAGCAGAGAAAAATTTAGAAAAATTCTAGATGGCCTGTGCTGCACTGTGGGATGAAAAATAAGGGGGCAACCATTAGAATTTTATTGGGGGGCTATGGTGAAATTTGAAATTAAAAAAATGAAAATAAAAAACAACAACCAGGAAATAAAAAGGTGAGACAGCACTTTGAAATAAAAAAAAGGCAGGGTGTGCAATTTTTGGCATAGAAAATAATAATACATTTATAATTTTAGAAATTTGCAATAAATCAACACTACGATTTTTTCCGAAAATAAGAAATACAGGTTTCACAACTATAAGTGATGAGATACGGATTTTTATCACATCGAGTTAGATATTTGTCAAATTAGGAAACGAGCATTTGCGAGTTTCCTTTGACAGATATCTAACGAGTGTGATAAAAATCCGTATCTCATCATTGGTAGTTGTGAAACCTTTTTCTCTAACTGTCTAATGTGAAAGTATAGGTCCAAAAATTGCTTATATAATTATAACTCATAGGAAAATAATCATATATGTATTTTGTTTCATTTTAGCAAACATGTGAAAAAAAGAGTCAATTGAAAAAAAAGCACCTTTTATTATAAATTTTAATTAAATGTAGACTTAAAACATATACAACGTTTTTTATGCATTTTTGGATATATTTTGTTTGTCTTTTTATTTAAATGAAATCAACAGGTGTTCAAACAAAAGTAAGCACGCTTTCTACGAAATGCGTATCTAACTGCCGTGTCTCGCGCAGACAGCCAATCAAATTTCTTGAAATTGAATATCACATCATGCGGAGTGTGATACGCAAAATAGTCTCATCTCGCGAGAACTAGATAATATTGCACAACAGTTAGAGGCAGGATAAAAAAATATCCACGGCCCCCACCTAAAAAAAAGTAATGGTTGCTCCCTAAGTTAAGAAAGTCAAGTATTTGCATATTTTAAGGAGTAGCCTCTTATCAGCAATACAAAGTAATTCGTGGTCTCAAACTTTTGTCTGACATCATGCTCTCTAAGATGTTCCTCTACTATACCATAATGGTTATCTGGCGAATGAACGTAGCAGTATATCGCATACTCGGACAGGCAGCCAGTTACTTGACGAGCAATACACACCAGGAGATACATATACGATATCTGCATCTTTTGAGCAAGAACAAGTACGATGTTGACTTATTATTAAAGTAAATAGCTGTATTTATATATTCGCAAAATTAGCTTGTCTAAATTTACGAAATATTTCTTTCTCATTAACAAGTTACTTAACTTAAAAAAAACCTTAGTTATGATTAATTGACTGAAAAGGTATTGTTGAATAGGTTAATTTAACTCGAACGTCTTATACGGCCCATAAAAAGTTTTCTTCGATATCGGCCACTGGTAGAAAATCAAATCGCTAAAGCGTTAAAAGGCAAGCGAAATATAAGGTACTTTAATAGATTGATGCTCTTTAAATATATTGTTCAAAATGTTAGCGAAATTATTTTTGTGAACGAGAAAAGGATGGTTATACAAATGTTTTCAAAGTTAATGAACTGAATCTTGCCCCCTCCCGGAAACAGAAGAGTATTCCATGCATATTTTAACAGTGAATTGGTAATACGTGTATAAGATAAAAGTTATAAACTTTGGGATGCACATGCATGACAGGTATAGTGTACAAATAGTATCGAATGAAACAAATGCACTCGTCCAACATAACCCATTGATGTGTATTGAAAATGTGCTACGGTCAACGGTTTTCACGACAATGAAACATCAAAATACAAACATTCAATTCTTAATTTAGATTTATGAATGAACCAGAAAGAACACTTGCATTAACCAATGAAATAACAGAAATATTTATAGGTAAAGTGCGAGAACGAATCAAGTAGTAGATGAATAAATCATTATATTCTATCGCATTAAATTAAATAGTTTGTCTTGTAAAATGCAAAGGAATAAACAAAACTTTGGCCGGTCATATAAAATGCTAATAAAAATGAAGATATAGAAGTGTGTTTCATGTTTACACATATTGAAATGTAATGTAGAATATAAAGCGTATTTCCAGACCGGAAGCAGGAAGATCACTCCATCTAGGCTAAAATAAAAACGAGGAAATCATCAATACTCCACAGACTAAATAAGCTTCGATGAGATTACCTGATTTGTGATTGTTTTATTTGGTAGTCTGATGTTCAGAGACAATCTCCTCACAATTTTGATTTGGAGTCACCAACTGATCCAAAGAACGCAATGGTTCAACCCACCATTTGTTTTGAAATGCAAGTATAAAGTCAGAGCCATTTTGCTTGTATATCTTTGCTTTTTTTCATTTGTTCTAAATAACATTTGATATTGATAATCCCAGTCATAAACTGCTAGGAAGGAATTTTTCATTGTTAAAGTACTAGTAAGTCCCAATAATTTGTAAGAAAATCTAATTCTGAGTGTCCTACATATCATGTTGATAGGTTTTTTCAACTGTAACCCTTCATCAATTATATAAATTTTAATGAAATTTGCATAGCATAAAAAAATGGCATTAGGGTTAAAAGTATTTGTTGATAATGCCCCCCTCCCCCCCAAAGAGATGATCATAAAAGTCATAAACTTCTTACCTAAAAAGTCGGCAATAGCCATATTACAAAGGTAAAAGTTAGTAGCGTTCCGAAGTTGTTGATTTGTGAGCACAAGTAAAGTCACAATAATATTGCCAAAGAAACCAAAAATGAAAACTGGAATATACAAGGCGCTAAGAACAATTCCTTCATCTCCAAGGTTGCTGTCAAAAAGTCTCGAAGACAAATACAGGTCATACAACTGGCTCTCATTTAAACTGGTAGCGTTTTTACCATGTAATTCCAGACTTGATTCGTTCATTTTTATGTTTTAAATTAAATCACTGTGAATAGAAATTGTTTCGTTCATTCACATCTAAATTAGACCTTGTTATATATTTTTCTAAAAAGAGTTTCTGACTGGCTACAAGCGTCTAACGACATATTTTGCAGTATACGCCTCCATTTTGACATGAACTTGTATCCAATGATTAACAGTACTGCCACTTTGCAAGTCAAACAATTAACTGTAAACTGAAGTTTCCTTTATATCTGACTCTTTAGAGTATATTAGCTAAACTTCTATCATAACAAAGTATATAAATGACAGTTTGCCATTTGTTCGTCTTTAATACATGAATGTAACTAAAGCTAATATGTACACAAGTATTCCAATCAAATCCAAACTAGGAGAAATCAAGCTTGTTTTCTGATACTCAATCTTTTTATTGCATATAGACACATGGAGGGCGATAACAAGTCTACAATAATAGCCTATTTAATTGGATTTTTTTTCTCATTCCGCATGACATCACATGACTCGTTATGTTGTCTGACTCACTCAGCAGCAAGACAGATACCTATTAATGTTGTCCGACTCACTCAGCACGGACAGATAACTATTAACATGGCTGGGCTAATCCTTATGGATATAGCTTCTTACCATTTTATAGAAGGTCATTGTTTTATTCCTTGAGCTCCGTCTTCGTCTTCTTATTGTGTTTTTTATGTATACGCTTTGTTTTATTGGTTGAAGTGACTGTTTAGTTTAACGTTACAAAACGTATCACCAACAATAGACGGCGGTATTGCAAATTTTTCCATTAAAGCTGATTTTATCGGAACCACACATTCAGACAAAGCTGTTATCTTAAGAAATTATTTCCACAAAAGCAAATCTCGTAAAAAAAAGACAAAAAAAAAAGATCAAGCTAAATCTGCCTTTGTAATTAGTATAGATTCCCAAAGGATGAAATGTCTGTCGCTAATAACAGAGGATTGAAGTGGAAAGAGAACATGTTACAGACTTTACAAAAGGATAAAGGGTTTAGAATTCTTAACATTAGTTTTATATTTGTAAAAGATGTAAAGTACGAAGAACCAGTGCGACATCAAGAAAGAAGTTCACAAAAATTAAGCCGAAGGCCTTAATTTGTGTGCAAGCGAGATTAAAAGTTTAATAAACTACATAGTTTACTTGTATTCTTTGCCTGTTCGTAGAGTGTTTAAAAGATTGAATAAATAATTGATGAAAAAAAATTCGTAGATAAAAATAGTTATGCATTTGAAAAGTGAAGGGGCAGATATGTTTACAGCATTACTATAATACCTATGCTCGTAAGCTCCTCTTTCATGAGGGGCCTGGGTGGCCGAGTGGTCTAAGGCGCTGGTTTAAATACCGCACTATTGATCACTAGCCGATCACCTCTGAGCTGGTGTTCGAGTCCCGTTTGTATTCAACAAAAAAGGGACTTCCCAAACTGTATGTGATTATGTTGTCAGTTACCTGCCCAAGGTCGGTGGTTTCCTCCGGGTACTCCGGTTTCCTCCACCATTAAAACTGACCACCCTACATGGCCCAGGTGCTTCGATAAAGGGCGTTAAACACCAACACACACACACACACACACACCTCTTTCATGAGCTTTGCGCCATTGACAAGAAGCGTTAGTCTTACAGCGTTCGAAATAAACTACAACTGTCAGAATTGAATATGAAATCGGAATATCTCATTTTTATTCATACAGAATTGAATTACTAGTACAAAACTATCAATTTGGTGCTCTGTAGTTACCTACTTTTGACGATCCACAAAACGCGGCTAGCGTTGTTTTTGTTGAACTTTATTAACAATCTTGTTTACACGACATAAATTCTTGCTGAGGGTTATAGCAAATTGTTTCTTCGTTTCAATTATACGAATAACATGATAATCTGTATTTATAACAAAGATTATTTACTTCAGTTAGCAAGTTTTGTTGGTCTGTAGGTGGGCACTAGTTTATAAATCTGTATCTCCTTTATACTTTTTATAGTACATTGTTAGTAAGCAATATACATATTTATACCTAATTTGTCATAATAATATAGTCTATTCATTTGATTGAGTCAGTTGTCTCTTCATTAATAGGATTTCTATAGCAGCAGTAGACAAAGACTTCCGATCCGGCAGCTGACGGATATCATTGGAGATTATAAACTATAGATAACGTAGCAGCTTATGGTATTATCTTCGTCTTCTTGTATTCACATTTGTGCACTTGTAGTAAACAGAGAGCCAGGTTCATTATAAATCTTTCTCTTGTCCTAATACATTTTAGTACAACCCGGCGTGGCGATCAGCTATTAGGTTACTTTTACAGCTGCTCCTATAAATGATGATCACTCTTTTTAACTGTTAATCGCCCTAGTATATGATAGTTTTTTTAGTGATGGTTACGTTCTTTCAAAAACCAGTACATTTACTTTTAATAAAACTTAATGTGTACAACTTGTTGTTCCCATTATACTTGCATGGGCTTATTTTCCTTATCTATACATTCCAGAAGCCATTTTGTACTCAGGATACTTCTCAGAAGATCAGCTTTCGATTGCCATTCACTAACAGTAGTCATTCTATCAAAACTCTGTGGGTAATTTGTTTTTTTATGTTGCATTAAGAGCATCAGATTTTCTTTGTTCGTTGTTTTTGCAATGAATCTTTTTTTTTATCTCACACTACGAGAGATAACCCTTTTGCTGAAACATCTAAGCTGTTGGACTAGGGACTGGTTTCCAGGAGAGATAACCCTCTTGCTGAAGCCTCCAACCTGTTGGACTAGGGACTGGTTTCCATGAGAAATAATCCCCTTGCTGTAACATCCAACCTTTTGGACCAGGGGCTGGTTTCTAGGAAAGATAACCCACTTGCTGAAACCTCCAACCTGTTGGACTAGGGACTGGTTTCCGGGAGAGATAACCTCATTGCCGAAACCTACAATCTGTTGGACTAGGGACTGGTTTCCAGGAGAGATAACCCAATTGCTGAAATCTCCAACCTGTTGAACTAGGGACTGGTTTCCAGGAGAGATAACCTCCTTGCTGAAACCTCCAACTTGTTTGACTAGGGGCTGGTTTCCAGTAGAGATAACACCCTTGCTGAAACCTCCAACCTGTTGGACTAGGGAACGGTTTATAGTAGAGATAACCCCCTTGCTGAAACCTCCAACCTGTTGGACTAGGGAATGGTTAATAGGAGAGATAATCCCCTTGTTGAAACCTCCAACATGTTGGACTAGGGGCTGGTTTCCAGTAGAGATAACCCCCTTGCTGAAACCTCCAACATGTTGGACTAGGGGCTGGTTTCCAGTAGAGATAACCCCCTTGCTGAAACCTCCAACCTGTTGGACTAGGGAATGGTTTATAGGAGAGATAATCCCCTTGTTGAAACCTCCAACCTGTTGGACTAGGGAATGGTTTCCAGGAGTGATAACCCACTTGCTGAAACCTCCAACAACTAAGGACTGGTTTCTTTCAACTAAATAGACGCCCTCAAGGGCTTACTAAGGCACGGACCATTTGATTTTCTGGGGGGCCTGGGATTTTACCTTGAGCCGGGAAATTTTTTTCGCCCGCTTTGCGGGCCAGATTATTTTTTTCACACACATATTAAGCAAGGAAATTTTGTTGGCAAGATTATTTTTTTTCAATTGGCAAGATTGAAACCAGATTATTTTTTTCAACCTAGGTGCTGGCCAGATTATTTTTTTTTACAAAAATCAGGGCCGGGAATTTTTTTTCAAAAAAATCCCAGGCCCCCCCGAAAATCAAATGGTCTGTGCCTAACGCTATCTTGTCCATTTATTTCATTTTCCAGGTTTTTGTTTTTAAATTTCAAAACTACAATTTTAACTCTAGCAGGCAGGATCTTGTTTGCATTTTGTTCTGTAGTCAGTTTTATTCCATTCTGTATCTTAACTATTCACAAGTCGCAATTATGTTTCTAAAGTGGACTATTTGTCTCTCGAGACTAAATTGGATTTTAGCTGCATAGCCATAGTAGGTAAGATGTTCTTAAAACTGTATCTGATCATTTTCAAATAAGTATAATGTCTTATTCACGACTTTCTACGTCACGCATTTGTTTGGGGCAAGCTATCGTTTTAAACAAAAATCTAAAGCGAAAAGCACTTATTAGACTTATAGAAGAAACATTTGAAACAACACTTTTGCTAAAATAATATTTGCCCATTTAAAATTTTAACGCATATGACATTTAGTGTTTACACTCTTTTAAATGAAAAAAATAACTATTATTTTGATTCCTTTGCGCTCAATTCCACCTATATCTGGCATCATATATTTTAGATATGCAAATCTCCAGTTAATACAGCATTGATACCGAATAGAACAAAAGCACGTTAACTAGCTTACAGTTCTATAGACGACATTAATTTAAAGTATATTATTTTGTAGAAAATTCTGTACACGATTAAAATAACATATAAATGATTTGCTTAATCTTTTTCCTGTTTTGATGCTTCGGTAGTTTTATTCTAAACGAGACCCTGAGATTTATACTTCTAATCAATAGGAAGCTAGTTTGCTGCTATTAATATTCTTTCTGGCCCAAATAAAGAAGTCAAAGTGTTCGTCCTCCTTGAGTGGTAAACATATTCAGGCCGCGTCCTCCCTGAGTGTTAAACACGTTCAGGCCGCGTCCTCCCTGAGTGGTAAACACATTCAGGCCGCGACCTCCCTGAGCGGTATACACATTCAGGCCGCGTCCTCCCTGAGTGGTATACACGTTCAGGCCGCGTCCTCCCTGAGTGGTAAACACATTCAGGCCGTGTCCTCCCTGAGTGGTAAACACATTCAGGCCAAGTCCTCCCTGAGTGGTAAACACATTCAGGCCTCGTCCTCCCTGAGTGATAAACACATTCAGGCCGCGTCCTCCTTGAGTGGTAAACACATTCAGGCCGCGTTCTCCCTGAGTGGTAAACACATTCAGGCCGCGTCCTCCCTGAGTGGTAAACACATTCAGGCCGCGTTCTCCCTGAGTGGTAAACACATTCAGGCCGCGTTCTCCCTGAGTGGTAAACACGTTCAGACCGCGTCCTCCCTGAGTGGTAAACACGTTCAGGCCGCGACCTCCCTGAGTGGTAAACACATTCAGGCAGCGTCCTCCCTGAGTGGTAAACATATTAAGGCCGCGTCCTCCCCGAGTGGCAAACACATTCAGGCCGTGTCCTCCCTGAGTGGTAAACACATTCAGGCCGCGACCTCCTTGAGAAGTAAATAGATTCAGGCCGCGTCCTCCCTGAGTGGTAAACACATTCAGGCCTCGTCCTCCTTGAGTGGTAAACACATTCAGGCCGCGTCCTCCCTGAGTGGTATACACGTTCAGACCGCGTCCTCCCTGAGTGGTAAACACATTCAGGCCGTGTCCTCCCTGAGTGGTAAACACGTTCAGGCCGCGTCCTCCCTGAGTGGTAAACACATTCAGGCCGCGTCCTCCCTGAGTGGTAAACACATTCAGGCCGTGTCCTCCCTGAGTGGTAAACACATTCAGGCCGTGTCCTCCCTGAGTGGTAAACACATTCAGGCCGCGTCCTCCCTGAGTGGTAAACACATTCAGGCCGCGACCTCCTTGAGTGGTAAACACATTCAGGCCGCGTCCTCCCTGAGTGGTATACACGTTCAGGCCACGTCCTCCATGAGTGGTAAACACATTCAGGCTGCGTCCTCCCTGAGTGGTAAACACGTTCAGGCCGCGTCCTCCCTGAGTGGTAAACACATTCAGGCCGCGTCCTCCCTGATTGGTTAACACATTCAGACCGCGTCCTCCCTGAGTGGTAAACATATTAAGGCCGCGTCCTCCCTGAGTGGTTAACAGATTCAGGCCGCGTCCTTCATGAGTGGTTAACACATTCAGGATGCGTCCTCCCTGAGTGGTAAACACGTTCAGGCCGTGTCCTCACTGAGTGGTAAACACATTCAGGCCACGTCCTCCATGAGTGGTAAACACATTCAGGCCGCGTCCTCCCTGATTGGTAAACATATTTATGCCTTGTTTACTTGGACCACATACATTTGAATGATATAAATTTTAGCAAAGCGGCTATATCAATATTAAAACGGTCATTTAGGTTTTGATGTTTATTCATATTTTATGAGACAACCTCTTGTATCAGCATTTGAATCAAAAGAATTAGAAAGTAGAAACCATAAAAAACTTGTGTTTAGTAATATTATATTCAAAATTGATAAGTTATACAAGAAGATACTTTAAGACTATCTTTTTCTTTTATTTTTTTTACTATCTTTTTCTTATGTTTTGTTTTATGGAAATCCCAGCAATAGGTAAATTATTCTATGTAAAACAGAATCAAAATAACATAGAACATTGGTCTGTAAACACATAAAAGTTTAATTAACATTTGACTAATTTGAAAGTCACCAAATATAAAGTTGGAACACTTTAATCATGTCCATATCTTCTTTCACTCTCTGGTGAGTAAACAAGTTACAAATATTAAATTGACTGTTGAAACAAAAAGTTGCATTTTGTTTCACTATAAAATCAATATGTCATGTTTTTGCTTTGCAAATCATAGAATTTAATGCGAAAATTATACAAATTCTAGTAATATTAAAAGAAAAGCATATTCATTTATTTTACTTGATACGCATTAATAACATACAAAAGTATTAAATGTAACAACAAAATTACTGAAATTAAACACATCAGAAAGAATCATAAGAGGAAAAAAATAAATACATTTTTAGGCATTTTCGATCATTTTCAAGTATGTTTTTTTTCCAAGTCTTAAGTACTTAGAAGGTGGACTTTACCACTGCATGATTTGAATATTATTTAGTTTAATAATGTCTTATTTTATGTTTGACCGTATGATGTTTATTTATCCGAAAAGGATCCCTAGGTGATATCATTTTTTTTCTTTTTCCAGGAAACTGATTCAGAGAAGAGACTTTCCCTCTTCAAAGCTTTTGAGAATTTAGTAGGAAATAAAAAGTGGGAAGGGAAGTCAGAGTCTGGATGAAAGTTTTTAAGGCCCCAATGTTTGTAATATTCTTGGACATTGAGGGAAATAGGATTTGTACACACATGAGATGAGACCAGAAGTATTGTACAGTCCTCAAAGAATAATGACATCATACTATGCTTGACCTGGATTACCCGAAGATTAATGTAGAAGTCAGTAGACCGCTCCAACATTGGAAGTGTACAAACTGAGTGATTTTTTTTAGTTTAGTAGAGACAAGAAATGAACTCATTTCAATAATCTTGTTATCAGATAATGATTATGGCATACACTGTAATTGATCTGTAAGAATATAATAAAATTAATGCAGCGTGTTTATATGTGTTATTTGAAATCAACTAAATTTCAAGTGGGGAGGTGTTATTTTTTTAACATCTGATACCTGATTAACATGTTTAAATGTTTATTTAGTGTTTCCATGATTTTTAACATAAACACTAGTGTTATTGTTTTAACACATTAACATGTTTATTATGTGTTTCCAGGAAGGTGTTAATATTAAATGGTGTTACATAAATAACACTTCTTTTTACAGTGTGGGATGATCTTTGTCAAGACCAAGACATGACAGAGAAATGCATGACAGAAATAGATTGGACTTGGTATAGACATTGTAAACAAATGGCGGGTTAATTAAACCAGGTTTTATGACGATAAACCTTCCTCTTCCATTGCGATCTTAGGCTTCGGTAGACTAGTAACATGAGAACACACCATGGTTGCAGGATAAGTGCAGTGATCATCGTAGTACAACATATAGCTACAAACTTAGTAAGATGATCAGAAATCATTTCTTCTGACAAAAGTTTGATTTCTACAAATGGTTGTAAAAAACTTTAAAACGAATTGGACTTTTTTTCTAAAGTAAGTTACCGAAAACGGTGTCAAAATTGCTTACAACGCATGGTATATCGTATGAAACTCAGTATGCCGATGAGCTAAGTATTCGGAAAATCATAACCAATGGTGATGTACGTTCTTCTTCATTTTGGGAAAATTGATGAATCGTCTTCTTTTGTCACGAATTCAATCTAGGTGATAATCCAAGTGAATAAACAATCTAAATATGCATGAAATAGATACCGTTATGTTTGAGGAAAATCAAGTTAAATTTACAATGACATGAATGACATGGGGAAAATTCTCGTCCTCTGACAGTTTGATCTAGATTTGAAAAATCTGTAAAAAGGGGCCCAGGAAATAAAGCACTGCTTGTGATTTCTAAAATTATGATAACGTTGAACATCATATCAATAAGGCGTTACATAAAACTATTGATAAGAAATATTTATCATAAAACGACATCCCTGGAGTAGATTATAATATATTTGAAAGAATCTATTTTAGAAATCAGATAATTACTGATTTACCGTCGAGAAGCAGACTGGTATTATACTTAAAGGTCTAAGATTAGCAAGGAATCTGTGAGCTACTGCTCACTCAGTATACCCCGCTACCCTCAATATGAATTATGTCGTAAAACAGGAAGTAGATATCCGACAGACATAATAAATGCACTCGCGATAAAGATCCTCACACTGAACTCACATACCAAATTTCAAGTCACTGTGATACTGTAGTGCTGAGAAAACTGTTACGAAAGTCACGTTGCGGACAGACGGAAGGACGGACAGAGGATAACCAGTATATCTCTCTCATCTTCGAAGCGCGGGTATAATAAAACAATCGAACAATAAGGTATTAACACGAGAATTTTCGCGTTAATTTAAAGAGAAAAATGGCCAAAATGATTTTTTAATTATTAACGTTATTTTAACATACCAACGTCACCTGCATACGGTGTCTATACTTCACAACTAATTCGATATGCCAGGGCTTGCACACATTTTTCAGAATTTTTATCCGACACCGCTTTTTCCGTAACCGACTATTAGACCAATGTTATAAGAAAATACATGTACGTCTCAAACTATCTCTAAAAAAATCTAATTTCGTTATCAACCACTGGTAGAAAAATTCAATATCATGTTAGACGAAATGGTTAGTTCTTGCTTTGATTAGTGTTTGGCTGGTTGATGTACTGAGATGATCACCTTAGCATCCCTAATATGTTGTGTTTTGTGTAAATACCGGACCCAAAGATCGCAATGGAAGAGGGAGGTTTGGCGCGCCTTAAAACCTGGTTTAACCCACCATTTCTTTTGAAATGCCTGTACCAAGTCTGCACCACGGGCGTTTGGGTCCAGGATTTTTTCCTTTTTCTAATTATAAATTACGTGTTTATAAAAAATTCATCTCGTCAATATATTATATATACGAGAGAAAAAAATTATATACACGTTATTTGTAATAAAAAAAGAAAATCCTTGACCCAAACGCCTGTGTTCAGGACCATTGCGATCTTCATATTTTCGGGTATGTATTCCTTGTTTTGTCTCGTCTTATGGGCATTTGAGACTGATTCTCAAAGTTCGGTAATTTTGTTACTACCTTTATTTATATATAGCAGAAACCCCTCTTCAGAATATTTTTTTCTTAAACATCAACAATCAAAAACAAATACAAAGTATTTCTTTGGAAAAAAACAAGACTCCTTTCAAGTTAAATGGTCGGTCCATAATTTCATGGTTTTTTTTTCAAAACTGATACCGAAAATAAATGTCATTTAATAAAAGATATTAATACCAACTTTAACAGCGAATCATTCAACCAAGTTTCACGAACATTATTCCACATCTCATTTTATACTGAGAATCATTCAAACCAATAGTTTCATGAAAATATTCCACAAAATAAAGTATTGTATGATGTATAATGAAGCCTCTAGATATTATACTATCATATAGCAAACTGCAACGTTCTCTTGAAAAATTATTTCAATCATCTTTTATGTTTGCAACTTATATGATTCAAAAGAGAAAAATTGGATGAAAAACGGCCACAGAACAAAAAGCGAACGAGATCTGGCTAGATAAAATTTCACCTACCGCCAAATTTTTTACGGGCAGGCAGGGGTTCCAATGGTACCATTAGAACAGACATTCTTCTGTGTTTCCTACATTTTTACAAAAGAACCAGGAGTTAAAAACCGCAACTGTCACTAAAGCCATATTAATAATTTACATCAAAGGAACCCCGTTTGAAGGGAACCGAAAATTCAAAACTGGTACCAGTAAAGAACCGGCGCTTTGGTGACAAAGCTAACCGTAACTTGCCTCACCACTCAGTGGTACCACTGAAGGTGAAAATATGGACTAATGAAGAATTAAAGGGAAATAACTCCGGTTTTTTATCTAGCCAGATCCCGCCAGCGAACTGTGACAAAAATTTATTAAAGTATTTAGAAAAAAAAAATTATATACATGGGTAACGACAAACATAGAATTCGTTTAGCACAAATGTCTTTAAAGTAAAATTCTGTAGACAACTCTCATAAACTGCAAAAAGAATATTAACAGCTCTTTAGAATGTTCTAATCCTGATGCGCGACATCTCGAAAATATTTTTTCTTTGTACAAACAAACGATCTTCTCCCGGATCGGATTTAAATTGATAATTAGCTAAGTCCACTGTTAAAATTAACTCCACGACAAATAAACGTTTTTCTCTGTACTCATGATAATTCACCAACTCCGACTGCGACGTTCAATGACCAGATGTCCTATAATTCTCCTTTGCAATAAAGTTCAACTGTTCGTTTAGCTTCCGTCATAATTTACGCACAAAAGTCCATTATCCATCACCGACACTTTTCCCGTCTTAGCTGTACAAAGCTTTTTTCTGAAGCACCAAATACCTGAAAAATTTTTACAAAACAGCAGCAAACAAATTCATTCATAAATTTAAATAGATAAAACAATAATTTTTGGGATGGCTGGATGGGGTGGTGGGTGGATTTTCAGAAAAACGTTTCTGCTAAGAGACTTAATTGACCTTTGAAAGGACGTGACGTCACGAGCACTTGTTAAATATAAATGTAAATCGAAAAACGGAAACAAGCTAGTTTCCGTAAAACAGAAACAAAAACTTTTATTAATTTTGTTTTATCCCTTAGCGATAAACATATTTAATAAAAGATATTAATACCAACTTTAACAGCGAATCATTCAACCAAGTTTCACGAACATTATTCCACATCTCATTTTATACTGAGAATCATTCAAACCAATAGTTTCATGAAAATATTCCACAAAATAAAGTATTGTATGATGTATAATGAAGCCTCTAGATATTATACTATCATATAGCAAACTGCAACGTTCTCTTGAAAAATTATTTCAATCATCTTTTATGTTTGCAACTTATATGATTCAAAAGAGAAAAATTGGATGAAAAACGGCCACAGAACAAAAAGCGAACGAGATCTGGCTAGATAAAATTTCACCTACCGCCAAATTTTTTACGGGCAGGCAGGGGTTCCAATGGTACCATTAGAACAGACATTCTTCTGTGTTTCCTACATTTTTACAAAAGAACCAGGAGTTAAAAACCGCAACTGTCACTAAAGCCATATTAATAATTTACATCAAAGGAACCCCGTTTGAAGGGAACCGAAAATTCAAAACTGGTACCAGTAAAGAACCGGCGCTTTGGTGACAAAGCTAACCGTAACTTGCCTCACCACTCAGTGGTACCACTGAAGGTGAAAATATGGACTAATGAAGAATTAAAGGGAAATAACTCCGGTTTTTTATCTAGCCAGATCCCGCCATATGAGCGTGTCTATACGCGCTCATCGCCATACCTTTGAATACAAGAAACATTAAGAAAAATAAACGTAAAAAGGGGTGCACAAGACAGTGGAAGAGTTTTATTATGAAGAATTGATTATAAATTCTGCGGGAAAGATTTTGCCCCGTCTTCCAAGAACAATTCAAAGGCTGCTTGAATGTTATTTAAATAAATGTCATTTCCTACGTCGGAAAGATGTACTCCGTCGAATCTATATAATGCTCTCTCTGATTCTTTTATATTAGGATGACTGATTGTGTGCCCGTTCGCAAGCTCTTTTACATATTTTCTTAGTGCCATGTTCAGTCTTTTTCTTGAAGTTTCGACGGCATCATGATTATCTGCAAAATGCCAGTACCGTCTGGGTAATGCATCGCTCCAAACAATTTTGATGTCTGGAAACAACAGAACGATGCGCATGATGTCTAACTTAATGTTTTCTATTAATTCTTTGGTTTTCAGTACACCCAGATCATTAGAACCGGCTTGTATAACAAGAAAATCAGGACGAGCATGCGAACGGGTGTAGGTGTCAAAAGCAGGCATAAAACTCTCCCACGTCAAGCCACGGATTCCATACCAGAAAAAACGGAGTCCTTTAGACGTCAATCCTAAATTGATATACCCAGGTCGAGAGTGTGCCCTTTTGGAAGCCCAGTATACAATCGAAGACCCAATGAACCAAACATTTTTTATGCCTATAATATACGAAATAAATTATAATATTTAGAATGCATATAACCTTATGTATTTAGAATAAGCATTTGACGCCCACCTACCCCACTTTTTAATTTCCATATCTGGGACCCCCCTCTTCGCCAATTCGGTAGCACCCCCGATTCGAAATGAATGAGGTCGGATATGATCTTTAACACTACAAAACGATAAAGACTTCTTCAAAACAGCATTAAATTGATATCTTGTAACAACAGAACCATCAAAATGTAAGAATAAAGGAGCGTTTGGTAGGGGATATCTAATCACCATGAAGTTAGCCATCGCTTGTACTGGACAAATGCCACTATCTTGTTTTGGAAAGATCAATGTTATAGTAGACCGACGCTGGTCTGCTTTTGAACTTTGAATACAAACATGCATACAATTATTTTCAAACGTTATGTCGTTTATCGTTAAAGTATGCACGCCCATGTTTGATTTTGAATCAGCTGTTATTTCGCCTACTCTAAGAAGGCCAAAAAAACATAAACGAAACGCTGTAGAAAATAGGGTCGATTCATAATTAGATTTACAGACATAGGGAAGACTTGCAATAAGCTTTTGCAATAGATCTATGGAAATGGGGGCCCGGATATCTGGTTTGCTACCGGTTTTGCGCCTCGCTCCTTCTAGCATTTTTGTAACAATAAAATTTTGGGTGAAATCATTTAAGCCGGTTATCTTATGTTGGAGACTAATACCGGAGATATAGGTAGAAATAGAGGAGGGGGAACGGCCGTTAAAAGACAGATATGAAATGAAATGAATAATGTGCTGTAAAGGAATAGGCCAAGATAGAGGTAAATTATATTCAGATCTGAAAGCTTCAATAGACTTGACTGCTGTTTTGTAGGTTTTCCAGGTATTTTCAGCTAAAGAATGCTGTATCAGATCTTGGGCTGATTTTGTTAAAGTGTCCAAAGATGGGTTGGAACAATCTCTGGCTTTTCTTCCGCTGAAGGAAGCAGTTTCCTGAAAAGCTGAAAATTAGATCTAGATAAAGCGTCTGCCAGTATATTATTAACACCTGGGACAAAATTACCCTTTATTAAGATGTTATGCTGTAAAGACAACAGGACCAATTTTCGAACAAGGTTCATAACTCTTACGGGTTTACAAGACTTTTTATTTAGAATGGTGACAACTGCCTGATTATCAATGTTGAATATCAGCTTTTTATTTTGTAATAACTGACCCCAGATTTCCAAAGCAACCACAACCGGAAATAATTCTAGAAATGTTATGTCCTTCAAAATACCATCTTCAAACCATTGCGAAGGCCATGTACCGTGCACCCACTTATTTCCAAAAATCAAACCGAAACCCTTTCCTTTGCCACCACTGCTATCTGAAAACAGTTCTAACGTTTCATTTGATGTCCAAAAGCTATCTAGAAATACCGAAACACCATTATACTCTTCCAAAAATTTAAGCCACACATCTAAATCGGCTCTCATGTCGGCAGAAACTTTGATACGGTGCCAAGGTAATCTAACACTACACGTCCGGTCTATCAGACGTCGACAAAAGGTCCTACCAGGAACAATCACTTGGCAAGCAAAATTCAAAAGACCAAGCAATGATTGCAATTCATATAAAGTGACTTTTTTACAGCCCAAGACGTACAATATGCGAGCTTTTATCTCGGACAATTTGTCTTTTGGCAGACGCATCTCCATCGCAAAAGTATCAAACTCGATACCTAAAAATATAAGTATCTCTGTAGGAAAAACTGTTTTTTCCTCTGCCAAAGGTACTCCCCATTGACTACATACATCGCAAAAATAATTTAACGAATTTAGGCACTGTTCAGTGCCTGCCCTGCCTCCAAATAAAAAATCGTCTAGATAATGAAGAATACTTTCATTTTTGCAAATTTGTTCTAAAAACCAATGCAGGGCAGTGGCAAATTTCTCAAACAAAGCGCAACTTATAGAAGCTCCCATGGGCAAACAGCGGTCAAAGTAAAATTGATTTTCAAAACAAAAACCAAGTTGATCAAAATCTCCTGGCCAAATCTTTAACAGTCGAAAGGCGGATTTGATGTCAGCCTTAGCTAACAACGCCCCTTTTCCCAGTTTTTGTATCAATAAAACTGCATCGTCGATGCTAGTGTAACGAACTGTGCAAAATTCTGGGTCAATGAAATCATTAACAGACCGATTTCTGGGATAAGATAGATTCAAAACTAAGCGAAAATCACCCTCTGTCTTTTTGGGTATAAGAATTAACGGGGAACATCGAAATGTAGGAAAAGGGGGGTAGGAAAAGGGGCCGGCAATTCTGCCTAAAGAAATTTCCTTTTCTAGTTTTAAACGTACTGTGCCTGGATGTTTGTGGACACTGTTAGAATTCTGTTTGAGAAAGAGTTTTCTTGGCCCAGAGTATTGCAGTTTGAAACCGAATTTTAAACCATCTATCAATTCATTTGCAATATCTGTATCAGGATACTTAGAAAGAGATTTTTCAACAACAAAAACATTTATAGGGGATTTGCCTAAGACATACAATTGACATTCCTTGACCTTATGACCTGCATTTAAATGCGGGGTGGTCCTGGTTACATTTTTCACAGGAGTGTTCGAATCTACAAGATTTACCATATGTGCATCTCTTGTTGTTGAAGTTCCAGCATTTCTTAGGGGCTCGAAAAGAACCAACCCCTTTATTTTGATTTACAAAAGAATTTTGTCCTTGGTTGAAAGGCGGAGATTTGACTTCTGATTTATACGGCAAAGTATGGTATGGGTTTGAATATCTAACACTCTCTGTAGCTATCAATAAAACCCACAATTCCTGGTCTATGAAACCCCAAGAAGATTCGGGATATCTAACCTTCTTCAACCGGAATTGTTCGTCATATGCGACCCAACCATTATTTTGGAATTTAGAAGCAGCAAAGCGAATACTTTGCATGTACTTTAACAACTGTTGTGCTTTCATTGGCCATTTCTCGAGCATTATGCTCATGTATATCATGAAAGCGTTTGTCCATGTGTGGATATTTGTTATTCTATTAAATTTCTTTGACATTACTGTCAGAACACCATTTTTTAATAGAAATTCCCCATCTAAATGGGAATCTTGAGCTAAATCCTGTGCTGATTTTAATAAAATGCTCATTTGTATAAACTCCCCATTCCAAATTTTCTCTTTGATTTTATGGGGTATATGAGCAGATACGGGATCAAAAACACTACCAAGCATAACAGGATTTACACCGATTTGTGGGATTTCCCCGGTTTCATGACACGTAGACGTGGGTATTTGAAAAGATCCCCCTTGAAAGGCCTGGTTTATGGTGTTTGCGTCTTTATTATGTGAGTGTCCATCTATATCATTAAACCTACCCGGGAACTGTTGAGCCTGAGGAACTGCTTGAGCTGGCTGAACCTGATTTGGGTGTGTCAGTTCTTGAACAACTGGACCAACCACTGGCAGTATATTTGGGACTGTGGGTCCGGGCAACACGTTTGGGTTGTTATCTGGGGCTGCAACCACTTCTTGATGCGGAGTCGAATGTCTGAGTTGCGATTCCGTCGGTTGTGAGGGCATGTTAATGTTTCCTGTTTGAAGTCCTGAGGTTGAAGGGCGGTCATCAACGGCGTGTTGTTCTGATGATCTCTCATCATGGTTTTTTCTTCTTTTCTTTGCGTTAGGATCGCCCCGCTTTTTCCTCTCAGGAACATTGGTATTTGGGCGATTAGTAGGTTTTCTCTTCCTTGCAGGGGGCTTCATCTGGTCGATGATTTCTCCGATTCAAAATGGATTGAATTTTTAGATTTTCAGAAAAACGTTTCTGCTAAGAGACTTAATTGACCTTTGAAAGGACGTGACGTCACGAGCACTTGTTAAATATAAATGTAAATCGAAAAACGGAAACAAGCTAGTTTCCGTAAAACAGAAACAAAAACTTTTATTAATTTTGTTTTATCCCTTAGCGATAAACATATGTATGTTGTACTGTTACTTGAAATTTAGAAGATCAAAGATGGGACTTGTATTAGTGTTTACAAACAAGGACGCTGTCTTAAAATAATAAAATTTGAATTAAAATATACATAAAAGTTTAATGCATTAGGTTTTATTGCGAATTCCACCATGTATAGACTAATAGAAATACAAAAATTATCGTCAGCATTTTAAAAGTTTCTTGTAATGTATATGTCATAAAACAAGGAAGCAAATGTTTTTTATAGGTATTCCTATATCAATTAAATATTAATGGATTTTTATGGTTAAGATCTATGCATTATATTTTCTTATTTTTTTTTATTTACAAGAAGCTAACCGATTTCTTTACAAATTCATCGAAACTATTCAGTAACCGAAGTATATACATGTATGACACAAGAGAAGGGGCCGATTGTAACTCAGTCAAACCATTTCAACCTGTTTGATCATGTCAACCTACATGTTTTCATTCTGTCTTCGTATATTCTAGGTTTTATACAGGGGTTTTAGTTAATAAGGGAACCTCGGAAAAATATTACATACTCATATAGAATCGCAGAGACGACGTCACGTGACATTTGGCCATTTGTTGGGTCAACCAGTAATCGTTGGGTCGCATGGAAAGGTCGCCCGCTCGTGAGGTTTTCCATAGGATGTCTTATGTACGAAAGACCGGTAGTGCCATTAGCTCTTTCACATTTCTCGATTGAAACTACAAATACCATAGTTTCAAGTTGACATTTCTCACTTCCAAGTTGACATTTCCCAGTTCCAACTTGACATTTCTCAGTTCCAACTTCACATTTCTCAGTCCTAAGTTGACATTTCTTAGTTCAAAGTTGACATTTCTTAGTTCCAAGTTAACATTTTTTAGTTCCAAGTTGACATTTCTCACTTCCAAGTTGACATTTCTTAGTTCCAAGTTGACATTTTTCACTTCCAAGTTGATATTTCTCACTTCAAAGTTGATATTTCTCACTTCCAACTTGACATTTCTCGCTTCCAACTTGGAACTGAGAAATGTCAACTTGGAACTGAGAAATGTCAACTTGGAATTGCGAAATGTCAACTTGGAAATGATAAATTTCTCGCATCAATCGAGAAATGTGACAAAACCGATGGCATTACCGGTCTTTCGTACTTATGTTTTCTTTTTGGTAATATTCGACATAATATAACAATTATCACAATACTTGGTGAGCTGTTTCGCGTACACTTTATTTTCCACATCTCTATTTCTATTGGTGTGTGACCCGAGGGTTCTTTCCCTTGAAAAAGTAACTTGTAACCGTCGGGACAAGCCCCATGTAACACATCCCGAAAGAAGCATCAGGGCCAATTACCAACTAAGCTAATGTGATGATTGTATAAAAGCATCTACGCTGGCAGTTAATAGAGTAATACCTGATCAAAGTTACATTAGTGATATGCCTTCTTACCTGACATGACAGCGGTGACATTACTCTTACCTGATAAATCAGCGATGGCTAAGTTGACCAGGTACCCGTGATATCCTGAAGGACTTAGCTGGCGTATGCGTGGTGACATGACTCTGACCTGATAAATCAGCGATGGCTAAGTTGACCAGGTACCCGTGATATCATGAAGGACTTACCTTATGTAACAGAGGTGACATGACTTTTACCTGACAAATCAGCGATGACGAGGTTTACTAGGTACCTGTGATATCCTGAAGGACTTACCTTACGTAACAGCGGTGACATCACTTTTACCTGGAATATCGGCGATGACGAAGTTAACCAGGTATTCATGCTGCCCTGAAGGACTTCCTGGCGTGACAGCGGTGACATGACTCTTACCTGATAGATCAGCGATGACTAAGTTAATCAGGTTCTCGTGCTGCCCTGAAAGACTTAACTGGCGTGAGAGCGGTGCCATCACTTTTACCTGATAAATCAGCGATGACGAAGTTAACCAGGCACTCCTGCTGCCCCGAAGGACTTACCTGGCTTGACAGCGGTGACATGAATTTTACCTGATATATCAGCGATGATTAAGTTGACTAGGTACCCGTGCTATGACTATCTTAACTGCCGTAACTCTCTTACCTGGCGTAACAGTGGTGACATGACTGTCTTGCCTGGTCACTTACCTGGCGTAACAGTGGTGATATGACTGTCTTGCCTGGTCACTTACCTGGCGTAACAGTGGTGATATGACTCTCTTACATGGCGAGACAGTGGTGACATGACTCTCTAACCATGGCGTGACAGTAGTGACATGACTGTCTTTCCTGATTACTAGTACTTACCTGGCATAGCAGTGGTGACATGACATTCTTACCTGATAAATCAGCGATGACTAAGTTGACTAGGTATGTATTTTGGATCAGTCTGTCGCCAGATCTTGTTATTCTCGTCAGTACTAGTAAGGCTAAGGAATTCCCAACCACAGATACCAGAAATATACAAATATAAATGACAATCAGAACTATTGTGGCGATCCTGTCAATGTGCACCCTGTTAAATTTAAAGTCTGAAAACTCATAGTATATTGTCGTGTTTTCTAAACTGGAAATGTTTTCCATTTCCATGTTAGCTGTTTTTCTGCTTTACGCTTTAAATTCACACACTAAGTCGTTTTTAAAAACTTTACTAATTACGGTCGATATAAACTTTAAGCTGATATATCTATGCTGTTTTGAAAATGGATTTTTCACCCGAGTTTTCAGGTGGGCTTTTATCCGCCTCCTGTCAGCATTCAGAATTTCTCTTAATTAGGAAACATATATAATTATGGTCCTAACTGTTGATCAATAAAGATCGTATCACTGCCATATGTGATAGGCAAAGACAAACTAGCTTAACTAATCTAATAAAAGACATCAAATGAATTAATTCAAAGAATGTCTGAAGGGATTTCCTTGACAAACTACACAAAACTTCCGGTTAAAATTTGATCTGACAATCATCGTTTGCTAATGGCTAATCGGGGTTCCTGGCTTTCATTCTGAAGGCTTCAGGGACGATTCTTCATAAGTTTCCTTAATTTAATCGTGGTTACAGTTTTCTCAAATATCTGAGTTTAAGGAAAACAGATAGATTCTCTTGTACTTTTTCGTTGGTTATATAAACATTTATTTACTAATCAATGATAAAAAAATTATGCAACACTTCATGTATTTTCGATTAAAACACCTAGATGATATGTGACCCGGCATTTCTTTCCCCTCGAAAAGTAAGGTCACCCTCGGGGCAAGCCCTCGGGTGTATTGATCTTTTGTAATAGTAAATTATCATCCGTAATGACATACGGAAGCCATACCTTAGATGGAACTACTAACGAATATTACTTTTAATTAATTTGGTTCATGTGCACTAAGTCAGTTCTCTGTTTTAATCGAAAATTTAATTTCAAACATATTTCGGACGTTTTAACTTTTTTCCTTGGGAAAAACTACAGTCAATACAATGTTGAAGAAAAATCATGGGGCTCACGTGCAAATTCTCACGAGAGGGTGACCTTACCATGCGACCCAACGATTACCGGTTGACTCAGCGAAATATCACATGTCACGTGACAACGTCTTAGCGAATCACATTAAAGTTTTTTATATCAGTATATAATATTGTATTTTCTTATGCTTATTTTCAAACTATATTTTGTGACCTTTGCAATCTCAAGCTCTGCTATGCCATTACCTTTTGCTGACTCTTCTTCATGGACATTTTAGATTTATCATCCCTTTTTGGTAATGTAACAAGTTATTTCATTTGATAACTACACAAAGACCGATCTATCCGATAGAATTTGAGCAAAGAATACAATCGGTTAAACTTAAACTGTTAAGCAATACATAACAGGGCATATATTTTTTCCCTTTAAGCCCTGCAATAACTTATAAATTGTGTAACTTTAAAAAAAAGACGAATAGATTGACAACTTCAAATTAAAAATTGTAGTTGTGTTGTTGTTGAGGTGATTCTTAAAGATGCAATTCAAACTTGTTCCACATTCCCATCAACTCTGACAAAGAAATCAATCAACGAGGGGATGGCCAGTTTATCAAGCATATCGTCAAGTGGCTTCAAGAGAGTTCCTATTCTTTTCGTTTCTATTTGTTGTCTAGTGGTCATATATTCTTTTTGATTGACAAATGTTATAACAAAACTATTGAACCAGGGTGATCAATCATAGATATCCAAGAAAGAAAAAATAGAGAAATTCAAGATTGCAATTGACCTGACATGGTATAGGCTTTTCAACGACATTTTGGGTTAAGTTCAATTTATTTGTAAATTATTTTTTAGCACGTAGATAGAATTATCTCCCTTATAAAAATGGCCTCGTTATGAGTTTTAATGCCATGCTTTTGCAAGTTTGATGCTGCTTCACATTGACTGTTCTCGCTTCCTTTCGCTTTAGACATGGATTTATCGGAATTAGATAGTTGAAAGCCGCCTAAGAAGTAGCAAGACTAAGAAATCAGACTTAAATGACATTCATGAGTCGGATGACGATGAGTTTCATGATTCGATCAACCAGATGACGGCGGCCATAATGCCGATGAAGCATGTGCAGACCCTAATGGCGAAATCAAAGATCTCGAAAGTCAGATACAAAACATTGAGAAGAAAAAGGCCGAGCTTAATTCGATCAGAGATCTTTAAAGAACAAGAAGGCCTCCAGAGTATAGCAGAATACAACAATGAGATCAAGCGACATCGGACGACGTTCTTCATCAGAGATCCGGTCGACTACCGGTAGACCACCCAAACAGAGCTCCTTAAGTGCAGGTGAGCAAACTTTTTCTCATTCAACTACTGACAAAGCCTTAAACATTTTATCATTTATATGACAAGATCCACTTGAACAGTTTGATACTTGTTCGTAAGAAGGCGAAGTGGAATTTCGTATCGTTAAAAGAAAAACATTAGACAAGGTTACAATAGAGGAATGGGGCTATGCCAATACCAAGATCATGCAAGAGTTGATAAGGCAGAACCAACTAAAAGACATAAACGGTTATCTCAATTATACCGCGGACATTTACCGTTTAGCATCCAGAAACGTATGGCATTCCGTGTTGCTATACGACAACGAATATCGTCAAAAACAGACCGAGGAGTTTTTCGAATGGGGGTCATATCGTCAATATCTACGCGACTTTCAACTGGTACCGAAGCGTGACAACCCTACCATGCATGCTATGTCGGAAGCAAGTTCCAACAGCGGGAACAGTCGACTTCGAAACAATGACCGTCGGAAGGACCCATTTCTACCAGATGGCCGAGATATTTGTCGTATTTTCAATTACAATTCATGTTTTCGCAAAAATGCAAAATGGCCCATCACTGTGCGATATGTTTCTCAAAACCCCATTCCGCGTCGTATGGTAATACTCAACCGACAGTGAATCCAAAAAACTTGCAGCTTCCTCCAAGCCAACATTAGAGCCATGCTCTGAGTCGACTCCGTTTGTACAAAATTCACTTAAATTCGAGGCTTGGGGTCGCCTTTTACCTTTAAATGTAGATAACCGCTTGGAAATTCTTGATGGTATTAAACATGGATTTCGTTTATCAACAAAGCATGTACCACATTCTTTAGCTAATCGCGAAAACTACGCTTCAGTTTTCCGATTTCGAACCGCCGTTCAAAATCAAATTAGAAAGGAAATTAAATTTGGCAACTATATTGTTACAAAATCTATTCCTACTATTGTTAGTTCATTGGGGGAGGTCCCGAAACATAATGGCGACGTCCGTATTATCCATGATGCGAGCCAGCCCGTTGGAGCCGGCCTTAATTCGTTTACAAGTGATATACGTATGAGATATAACTGGTACGGACGAGATGAGATATACGACATACGTACGAGATATGATTCATACGTGAGCAATAATATATCTCATATGTATGAGATTATAACTCATACGTATGAGAAATAAATCATATGTATGAGAAATCACTCGTACGTATGAAATATAATAGAAAATATTGAGATGTGGAATAAGTGTACGCGACGAAGTCATACGTATGTCATACTACTCGTAGGTACGAAATGGAACTCGTACGTATGAGATATTAGTGGTCTTTTTTCCAGTGACACATCCTATCACCGTCTATATAGGTAGTGCCCCCCCTCAGAGATAAAGAAGCATGTGTAAAAACATGGAACAAAATAAAAGATATCGAAAAATGTTCACAGATGGTGAGAGATAGCGACATAATTCAAATTGCACCATCTCGGGCAGAATCAATTATAAAGCATTTATTGCATTTAGTTCCGCTGTGGTAATTATCATTTCTTTTTAAGAACGTCTTTTTGAGGATTTTTCGTCAAAAAGGGGAGAAAAATCGTAGATATCAAAAACTGACCAGAGTTGATGAGAGATATTGACATAACTCAAATTGCACTCGGATAGGATAAAGGAAGGTAAAACTATGCTTTATAAAGCAACAACTGTGGTAACTGTCATGGTATGTTATCGACTCTTTTTTCGAACCTTAAATTTTTGACGATTTTGCGTCGAACAAAAGGGGAACAAATAAAGACATCGAAAGCTGTTCAGAGAAGGTGAGAGATAGCGACAGTTCTTAAATTACACCACCTCTGCAGGATCGCGGACAGTTAGGACTATGTCTTATATAGCAACACTGTCCTAAATTTGCTGTTGTAATTGTCGTGGCTTGTTGTCAGCCTTTTTTTTATGGAGCGTCAATCTTTTGACGCTTTTGCGTAAAAAAGCAAGGAAAAAATGATGATGACATAATTAGAAATGTACCACATTGGACAGAATCATTGTTAGCTACTATAATGTAAATCCTTTGACTTCTTTGGTTGGGTGGAGCTACAATGGGTTTTTGACGCTTTTGTGTAAAAAAGGATAAGTAAAAATGTTGAGAGAGCGACATAATCAAAATACATCACTTTGAACAGAATCATTGCTAGCTACAATAGTGTAACTCCTTTGACATCTTTGGTTGGGTGGAGCTACAATGCGGTCCCATTACTCCTAATTTATTCACACTTTACATTTTTATTTCACATGAACAACTCAAATATTATCACGATGGTCACACCTGATTAAAAGCAGCTTTTTTTAAAAAAGAAACGAAAACGCAGGTACAAATATCTGGTAATCGATTATACTAAGACACTTTGTCTTCAATGAGTCTAAGAAAAAGAACTTTACAGAAGACCAGATAATCGACATTCTCAACTTTTCTGCGATCAAAACATATCCAGTGTTCCTGACAGCATATTTGTTCAGTTTGGTGGACGTGTTTTTAGCTAAAAAAAGGGATTCCAATGTGCACTTATTGTGCACCTTTGCTCGCTAATTTGCTTCTTGGTTCATATGAAACAGACTTCTTACAATCACTCTAGACAAAAAGATCAAAGGATAGCTCTCTCTTTTAACCTGTCTTTCCGTTATAATCATGATGTTCTTTCACTGAACAATTCTCGATTTGGTTACCTTCTCCATTTTATATATCCGGAACTTAAGATAAAGGACACTACGGATTCTAGGAAGTATGCCTCATATTTAGATCTACATCTCGAAACAGACTTTCAATGAAAACTTTCAACAAAGTTCTATGACAAACGTGATGACTTCAACTTTTCAATCTTGGGTAGTAAAATTCCGTCTGCTCCAGCTTATGAAGTTTACGTTTACAATTGATTCTTTATAATTCCAGAGCTTGTGTGACTTACATCGGTTTCCTTAGCAGAGCGTCACGCCTGGCACAAAAATTAAATAGACAAATATTGGATTTCGATGTCTCAGATGAGTGCAGATGTTGGTTTGTCATAGGGCTTTGTTTTGTCTTCCTTTACCGCATTTCACTCTGAATTGACGGCTAGCAGCGCGACGGGTGTGCTATAGCAAGAATGAGCTGCTTACTCTTCCGTAGCACCTGAGGCTGAGCTCACAATCGTTACGACTTGATTTCGCGTTGTTGATTGCAATTCTGTTGGGTTTTTTATTTCTGTGTTATGTTGTTTTTTTTTGTTCTCGTTGGTGTTTACTGGTTTTGTCTCTGCCCTTTCGGACTTTTGACATTCGGATGCCCCCGTACCTCTGCTTCTTTAAAACCATAAATAAATTTAAAAAGTTCAATTTTCAATATTCTGATCCTGAACTTCATTGTACAAAGTTTTAAAAACTTTAAACTGAATTTGTATTTGATTTAATTTATCAACATTTCAGTACCAAATAAAACTTCTAATAAATGGCGCCCCACCAATGATGACAAAGGAGCAACATTATTGTAGTTAGATCATTGCCATGTAGGGCTTTGCTGTATTAAGCTACATTTCATTTAGTTTTATTTTGGTAACTGCAGTGTCACGCTGTTAGCTCTCTTTCGGGACCTCAGGTTTTGACGTTTTAGCGTAAGACAATAAGATATCAGAAGATGTTCGAAGATGTTGAGAGATAGTGACATAATTCGGGTAGGATCAATGACAGGTATGCTGTGTGTGGTATTGTCAGTGGTGCATTATAAGTTTATTTTTTTAGGACGTTGAGTTAAGAACAAGATGTTCACCCTGTACAACCGAAATCAAAATTATGCTAAATTCAGTACGACGGATCCTGATAATTTTTTGTATTTTTCATATTTTTCGTAACCTGTTGTTTTCACAAGGAGTACCTTTAGTGCATTCGGATCTCGTAAATATAGTTAACATAACGCAGTATTATTATTTCATAAAATCTATGTCATTTTCTCAATCATTCGTGTGTAATTTCTTAAATAATTTACATTTAATGTTTTAGTAAACTATTGACTTTTGAATAATTATTGAAACTGTTTTGGAAAGACATTTTAATGCAGATCCGAATGCACTAAAGGTACTCCTTGTGAAAACAATAGGTAACGAGAAATGAGAGAAATACGCTAATTTATCGGGATTCGTCGTAATGAATTTAGCATAATTTTGAATTCGGTTGTACACGGTGATGTTAATGAAGCTAGATCCTTTAATCTCACTTTCAGATATATGGATGATGTCCTCTCTGTTAACAACGCTTCGTTTGCTAGATGGATTCCTTCAATTTGTCCTCCAGTGTTAGAGATTAAAGAAACCACCGAATCTACTTACTTCACATCTTTCTTGGATTTACATCTTAAATTTGATTTTGGTGGTCATCTCAGAACAAAAATATATACGACAAAAGAGACGATTTTAGTTTTCAGATAATTATTTTTTCTAACATGGAAAGTAACCTATCCACCTCACCAGCATATGTGGTGTAATTTCCCAACTAATTCGATATGCCATGGCTTGTACTAATTTTTCAGATTTTTTTACCCGACACCATTGTCTCCGTGACCAGCTTTTGGACCCAGGCTATAAGAAAGTACGTATCGTCCGGTCTCGTAAAATGTGTTTCTTTCGATATCAGCCAGTGGTAGCAAATTTCAAAATTATGTCAGATGAAATGATTCGTGATTGTTTCAATTAGTTTGTTACAATTTGTTGTACTGAGATGAAAATTAAAGGTATCGAAATTTGTTCAGAGATGGTGAGAGATAGCGGTAAAAATCAAATGGCACCATCTCGGGCAGGACCTTGGACTTGTAGGACTTTGCTTTATAAAACAACAATGCGTTTTGTTTTACTGTGGTAATTGCCGTGGCACGATGTTAGTTCTTTTCCGAAACGTCCAACGTTCTACTTTTTCCGTGAAAAAGCCAGGAAAAAAAAATAGATATCGAAAGATGTTCGGATATGGTGAGAGATAGCGGCATAATTCATGTTGCACTGATGTATCTTAAAAGAAAAATTGACTATCGATAAATTTGCATTAATGCCAAGAGTCTTTATACATGTTATAAAATAAGAACGTTGGCGGAGTTTGGAAGGGGTGTTTATCAGAGCCACCTCACATGTCATGTTATCTAAACCTTTTTAGGTGAATCAGTCAACAATGGCTTCACTACCTTTTCTACGATATTTTTACTGCTATGCTTCTTTCTATTAGTTAGGTCTTCCTTTTGTAATTCTACGGCACTTATCCGTCTTGTCTCCAGTCAAAGAAGGACAACACATATAATGTGACTTCATTTAATTGCAGAATCAATCACACGAGCAACAACAACAAAAAAATATTTTCGGCTTTTTTCAACGTTCATGCATTCTCCAAAAAATCGATCTTTCTTATCTTGACTTTGATTTACCATACGAAAATTTAAAAAACAATGGCGCGCCTGTATGAGCTCTAGTAACTTTGTTGTATTTTGGCTCGGTATATCGGTAAAAATGATCGTGGACAATTTTCCTATTGCAGTTATGCATTTAATATGGTCGCGAACAATTCTGTACCTGATCGTGAACAACACATATTGATTTTTTTTTTCATAGAAGGTCAGTATTTTTTTCTCTTAAAGCACGTTTCATACAGCAAAATTAAAAAAAAAACAATTATGTCTGAGAAAATGGATAAACTTAAAAATTGAATCACAAAAGCCGTTTAACACCAACGGGAATGGGACATCTACACTGAAATGACATCTATCAATAAAAGATAAAAAAATTTAAAATGTTGATTAAGCCACCCCTAGTAAGGTGGATTCACGACGATCAGGAAAGTCCAGTGAAGGATTCACGTAAAGTTGTATTTGGTAAGACGATTCAGTTTTGTCGGGTTAAATAAAAAAGTAAACAACTTTGTTTTGTTGCAAAATTAATGTCTTTCGAAAGGTAAATGATCAATTTAACCCCGTCTCTTTATTTTTACCACAAAAAACAAAAAAGTCGTAAAAGCATATACAAATCTGTATTGAAATAAAGTTACAGTTCACGAAAAACGTCAAGGTTGAATTATGTTCATGACGAAAACTATAACATCAGATACTTGTGTTTTTGTTTGCATAAAGTGTCTATATTTTTCATCAAAGCAAGACTATTATACGTACTAGAGACAAGTTGAAAATTTGCATTGAAAAAAATTAGTATACCTTAAAGAAATAGATGTAAAAATTGGCGGATAATGTTCTGGTAATAAGAGGATTCTGTTCTGGTAATGTACGGAGTTCGGTTCAGTATCGGTTTAAAAACACATTTAAATTTATATGTATTAATATCTGTGGGCAAATGCTGTAAAACTTAAGATAATCATAGTCATACTTAAAATGTTAAGTTAAATATCCACATTAAGAAACTAAAATATTGTTAAAAGACTCATTAGTGACAAAATATAGTGTGACAAAATTGAATAAGACAAGACCAATCAAAGGTTTGTGTTAAACAATTAGCGAAAATAATACAATCAATATGTACATTAATCAAGGCTTTGCATATTTGGTTGAATTTCTAGATATGTTCGAAAGCGAAAAAGATCATAAAGATTTTATTTTCCCTATACCAACGGTTATAGAAATTTTTTGAAATTCTTCCATTTCATCTTAAAATTTATTGTCTTACAAGCGAATGCAAAATGATTTTTGATACATTTTTCATCTCTTTTGAGTTTTCTCTTACTCATATCCATCTGAAATAGAAATTACAGCAAAGTTCCAGAAATTAAATTTTGCTACCCCTGACGAGAAATGAGATACAAATTTCTGGAAACCTTAAGGTTTTGTAAGTTTTTAAAAAATTGTTTCATAAGCGCTTTTGTAGTTTATGGACGGTCCTAAATGTCCCGGTCAACTATTCGAACGGACAGAAAGAATCTTTCTTTGTTTTGAGGATAAATGTGTTTCAAGTAAACCCGATCTTGTGCAAGAACTTCTATTAAATTTTAAAACAAAACCAAAGCTACTTTACTGGGGCATATGAATACCAACTTTCATCAACATAAGGTGCTCATATAACTCAAACACTGAAAAATTGATAGCATTAAACGCCGACGCCGTCGTCGCCACCGCTTGCAAAGTAACACTTATTGCCCGCCCTGCCACGCAGGCCAAACCCGTCTCCCGAAAAAGTGCACCTCAGATATCAAGCATGGGTCTCAAATTACGGAAGCACCAACTCATTTATCTATAAATAAATCCCCAATCCCGTTTTTTTTTAATTCGTTAGTAAGTTAGTAAGTTTTGCCTTTACTCCGAACTCTCGGGAGATGTACATAAAAAGGGTGATACAATGAACATGGAATGATGATGAATTAGACAATGGGGACATCAAGCCAATCAGCGAGGATAGTTTTTGACTGCCATTGGAAAAAGGATTTATGGGTAACCTGGACGGACAATTAAGCCTCCTACATGGGGATCCTTCTGCAGCTGGGTTATTTTTTTCCAACACGGTGCACCACTATGTTTTGCGGTCAGGTTATCCGCATTATAGCCTGACGACCCCGGCATTCATTATTAATGGCGCACCATTCAACCACTTTGGGCACACATCCCAGTCGCTATTTGGGCAAAGCGGCCTGACGCGACGAAGGGTTTCTGAGCGATTTTAAGTGGACGTTTACCGATAAGCTAAAGCGCTGCTACGGGCCTATTTGCCACCCGGGACCCGCACGGAGGTTTTGCAATTCGAAAATAGTAAATACTGTAACGAAATGAAATGTGTCTGTTTGCAGGAATATAAGGGCAACCAATTCACAGTTATTGGTAATGCAGGTTCGTTTCAAAAATGAGACTGCATGTAGATGCACCCCCTTCCAGATCTAGAAAAATCTGAGATGAGGCATTTAATTCCATTTGATTCAAACATTAAATTAAGATACGTTTTAGGAGCATTTTAAGATATTTTAGGGTCATATTTATTCAATTCTTACTTATAACTATTTGCAAAAACTCCAAGTATATTTTGACAAAAATCAAGTAGGGCATTCGAGTGTTAAAAGTCAAAAAGGGCAACGACAAAATCAGAAAACATGAACGTGAACAGCACGAAGAAACACAAAACATTAAACATTTATCAACGACGCAAACTCAAGTCGAACGAAAGTGAACTCGTGCGCTCCCGAAAAGTAAGCAGTTCCTGTATGCATGCTATTTAACATTCGTCGCACTGCCAATTTCAAATTCAGCGTGTCGATTCCGGTAAAGGAAGATTAAACAAAACCCTATGACAAACCAACATCTGTACTCATCTGAAAGAGAGAAATCCCATATTTGTTTTTGAACTCATGATGTCTTCCGTAAATTTCTTGAGTCAAGACAGCAATCAAGGAGCTGACCCTGTGTAAGCACTTTTTGTCTCATATGTGTGACGCTCTGCCAAGGAAATCGATGTAATATTACCGCAAGCTCTCGAGTAATGAATCAATTGTGGAACTTAAACTCCATTTGCTGGAGTAAATGGAATTTTGCTACACAAGGAGTAAACAGTTGACGATTTGAATATTGATTGAAATCATCACGTTTTTTAAAGAGTTTTGTTAAAAGTTTTCCATTGGAGTTTATTTTGAGATTTAGATCTTAATATGAAGCACACTTTTTAGAATCCGTTGTGTCCTTTATCTCAAATTTCTGACGATAAATTAGCATTGAGAATCGTTTAGTGAAAGGACATCATAAATGTAACGGAAAGTGAAGTTAAAAGAGAGAGCTAGTCTACGATCCTTTTTTTGTCTAGAAGTGATTGTAAGAAGTCTGCTTCATACGAATGAAGAAATTAATCTATTTTAGCTTTATTAATGCAAATTTTACCAAAAAGGTTGTAAGCATATAACAAGTACAAAATTTGGAATGTAAGCATGCATGATATCCGAATAAACGAATTCTGTTAGTTCCTGGATAACACGAAATGAGTTACAGTAAAATTGGTCAATTATGCTACTTATAATTACGCAATCTTATGTAAATAACCATAAAAATGTATGATATAACCCGACAAAACAGTATCCACAATTTACCAAAACAGAAGTCTATAACTGAACAAAACTGAATCCTCTAAAATGGTGAGACAAATTACAGGTTTGATGTGTTTACTAATTTGATTTTCTTAAACAGTTGGCAGTACTCTCGTTGCATGTTTTAATTTAAAACGATTTAAAAAGAACGTGGGTACACATTGCATGCTTTATCATAAGTTTGAAATGTGTTGTTTACTTTTAATTTAGAGTTATAAAATGTATAACCTTTTTAGTCATAACTTTTAAACTATTATTCATAGATTAACCAAACTTTCACATTTTATTGAAATCAATATAAAAATATAAATTATAAAGAAATATTAATCATACATAGGTTTATGTTTATTAACAATGCTCAGGTGTGCTTTGTATGTGTGTTTTGTAAACAATATTGATCGAAAAAGGGACGAATTTAACCCACCAAATACAACATTACGTGAATCCTTCACTGGACTTTCCTGATCGCCGTGAATTCACCTTACTAGGGGTGTAAGCGTAAGCGACACAACCTACAATGTAAACTGCATGTAAAAAAATCGCAAATGAAAAACAGCCTTCTGCGTTCATTGTAACCAGTGGTCGCTGCAAGCTGTTTTGCAACTGGCTATGCATATGATTCGAAACCAATCCTAAAATGTCAAATAAAGACAGTTCGCAGGCAACCACCTTTTCGACTAGTACAAGGCACATATAAGATGTTGCTGGGTTGAACTATTTTTAGGGCCTAACCTTCCTCCTATTAACAATCAATAAGTTCACAAAGCACAAACTTACACAGAGTAAAAATCTTATCAATAGAAGTTCAATTCAAGGAGAGAGAACCCGAGTCATAAAGACAAAAAAATACGATACCAAAACGGGTATAAAAACGGTTTATTTGGTTATGCTGTATATCGATATTTCAAGGAGTAACCTCTCATCAGCAGCATTTGAATCAAAACATTGGGATGAATTCTTTTTTGGTTATGATGTATATCGATATTTCAAGGAGTAACCTGTCATCAGCAGCATTTAAATCAAAACATTGGGGTGAACTCTCTTTAGAACACTGGCAGTTACTGGCAGCTAGCTTAGAAGCTTCTATCGACTGATGTAAGATATCAAGTATTTCTATTTTAAATCCATTACAACACTTATTTGGTGATTGTTTTAACCTGCAGGTTTTTTTTCATTCCGAAAGGATTGTTGATGTTTGTTTGCTTTAACAACATTATCATAGAAATCGGAATGGACACACCAATAAGCAAAACAACCTAGAAGAATTATAAAAATAATGATAGTTTCTGCTGCACATACTGCGTCAAAATATGTAAATTGTTACATTATTGCACTTCATACTTAAAGGTAAGTGACAATAGTGATAATGGCCAATAGTAAGAGATTTCCATAACGCACCAGTTATCAACACGAGACTCCCATATCATCCAGAGTACCTGAAAGTTGATAGGTTTGAATGAGGCACTTTTGGGCACAGGGCAAGACAACCAAATAAACACAATTTTACCTTTGACTTACAAGATACTTAAATGATGTAACTCATGGGCACTTTGTTCGATTGTAGTACTTTTCATGGAGAGAATTGGAAAATAAGGACTAATACATATATAGATATGAATAGATATGAACCTGTGTTGCATCGTATTCGTTTCCATCTGCGTTGTATTTCTAAATAGCGATTTTCTAATAGTTTTCATTCATAAATATGTGTATTGAAACGAAGAATTAAGAAAATCTTTGAATCTTCGTTTATTTTCACGTGACTGCTTTAGCTCTACTGCATTTTTTTTTCCTTTCAAAGCAATGCTTGTAATAAAGATCATTACTAACTCTAAATCAGTTTCCTCGTGTAACAGCATCAACATTTTCGATTTTACACACTTTAAACTTCTATTCCACATGGACAACTTAAACCATGATTGGTACAACTGATTAAAAGCAGTTTTTTTTCAAAAAGAATTGCAAACGCAGGTACAAATATCTGGTAATCGATTTTACTAAGACTTACTTTGTCATCAATTAGTCTAGGAAAAAGACCAAGAAATCGACATGCTCAACTTTCTTATAGACAACATATTTGTTCAGTTTGGGGGACGTGTTTTTCAGAAAGCAATAGGGATTCCAATGTGCACCTTTGCTTACTAATTTGTTTCTTCATTCATATGAAGCTGACTTTTTCTAAATTCTTCCACAAGTATCGATCTCTTATTGAAAAATTTAATTGTACACGTCGTTTTCTGATAGTGAAAGGAATTTCACATCCTGAATTCTATGGTAATGTTTTTTTATAAAGCTCATAAATTTAAAAGCAATCCATTACAAATGAAAAATTGGCTTCAAAATTTATTACAGAAAGGATATGAATTGAATATTTTGGTTAAATCTTTGAATTTAGTGTTGTTTTTTTTTGGCAGAAATATTGATTACTTGATACACTGTACTTACTTTAAAACTTCCATAAACGTTTTTACTTTTGTCATTTTTAAGCATTATAGCGATCAAGCATGTCGGTTTTGTGTGATGACACTTCACTAAATCATTATTGTTTGAAGTGTTGTGTCTGATTTAAAATCGATATGTTTGATTTTTTTTACATCAGTCGATTGATGATTCTCAACTAACTGTCAGTAGCAGCGAGTGTTCTATAGAGAGTTCCTTTTCTGTCCTTTTGTTTGTTCTAGTTGTTTTTTTTTTGTCTTAGGTTCTCTCTAGTGCAATTGGACTTTGATGGATTTGATTTTTATTGTGTGTTTAGTTTTTGTGCTTTGTCTAAGAATATTGATAGGGGGAAGGTTGGTCCCAAAAAACTAGTTTAACCCAGCCACATATTACATGTGCCTGTCCTAAGCCAGGAATCTTTGACAAAGCTTTCGTTTGTACTTGTCTATTTGATGTTTTCTGTTCCTTGTTTAAGAAGGGGGTCTATCTGTGACTAATTCAGGACTGGATTTGAATTATGTGCATTTTATTTAGACCGTGGGCCAATTGCAGAACCGCGAGCAGTGCCAAATTGCCACGTTGAAGGCTGCTGGCGGTTGTCCATTGTGGTTTTTCTAAATTGGCGTTTAATTGTGGGCTGTGTCGCGTACACTTATTCAACATCTCATTTTTTTCTATTCTTACAATCTGTTCTAGACAAAAAGATCGTAGACGGGCTCTCTCTTTTAACCTCACTCTCCAGTATATTGACGATGTCCTTTCACTGAACAATTCTCTATTTGGCGACTTTCTACGTCTCATATATCCTCAGGAACTTGAGATTAAGGACACTACGGATTCTAGGAAGTATGCTTCATATTTAGAACTACATCTCAAACATACTTTAAAGGAAAACCAACTTTCCCTTCTTTTGTAGCAACATTCCGTCCGCTCCAGCTTATGGAGTTTACGTATCACAACTGATTCGTTACTCGAGAACTTGCGATAATTACATCGACTTCCTCGGCAGAGCATCCTGTTTGATACAAAAATTGTTATAACAAGGTTATGTTGCTCCTCGGTTGCTGTCATCGCTCAAGAAATTTTACGATAGACATCATGCACTCATAGACAAATATGGGATTTCCATCTCTCAAATGAGTCCAGATTTTGGTTTGTCATAGGGTTTTGTTTTGTCTTCCTTTGCCGGATTTGACACACTGAATTGGAATTTGTCAGCACGACCGGTGTGCTATAACAGTCAAGAATTGCTTACTCTTCCGGAGCACCTGAGATCACTCTCATTACGACTAGAGTTAGCGTTGTTAATTGATATTCAGTAGTTTTTGTGTTTCCGTGTTTTATATGTTGTCTGGTTTTTTTTTTCTTGTTCTTGTTTGTGTTTACTGGTTTTGTGTCTGTCCGCCCCATTGGTACCTCTGCTTATTGAATGGTTTTTTGCATTCCGTGTAGGTATTTTTGCTTTCAAGCTGAATTGATTGATATCTTAAAATTGACAAAATAGAGGCTAGTCCTAAACAAATCACTGCATTTTTCCGTTGTCTATGCGTTGGGAAACTGTTGTCCGCGCGTTAACACCGTTGCCAGTGCGTTATCATAGACCAGCGTGAAACTGGTCTTAAGATGTTTTGTTTGAAACCATAACTAGTCGATCTTTATTTTTCTGTCTATAGTTGATAAAAGCAAAAACTAATAATAAATGATTATTTGTATTTTTCATGTTCTTTAATGCGCCATCCCATTTGTCTTATTTTTAAGCAATAAGATTATGTTGGCATTATAGGTTCATTTGTAATATAAAACCGGGTTTAACTCTTGAAATACTTGTACAAAGACAGAACCGATGCGCTTTCATTTCTGTTACACGGTTTTGTAAAAATTTGAGGACATCATCTTTTAGCTCGAATTGCTAATGCCCTTTCGGTAATTTTGTAAACATCATACTGCATTTTAATTTCGGTAATTTCCTGTATTCAATCTGGATTATGCCTCCTTGTACATTTTTTTTCTCTCTTCAGAAATAAAGTTCTTGGCTTTGTAAAACCAATTGGTCCCAAAAATAGTGCATTCTTTAAAGTGTTATGACTATATTTCAGAAAATAGCTACACAATTAAGCTAGTGTATAATTCAATTCAATTCGATTAATTATTTGTCCAATATGGGCCCACCGGGAAGGGGTGCATATATAACATATAAACAACAGATCAGAGCTATAAAGTTACAATAGAATAATAAGATATAACAATTATGAAAAGTTATGAAAAGTTAAGAATACACAGTTTGTAATAATGTTTACAACTATAATAATTAAAAGTAGACAATTAAGCAAAGTACATATTTGTGTTTACTTATTATATGCCAAAATCACAGCTTATTATCATTACAATTCTTATATAGCGCTCCATCTATACATATGATACTCAAAGCGCTGTACAAATTCATTTAAATAAAACAACAAAAGAAACAATGATGTATAAAGTTACAATAATACATTTTTACATTAAAAACTATAAAATAGCTTAGAAGAGTTTTAAAGGAAAAATCCATACGATTTAAGAAATTAATTAACTTTTTTTGGCCATTATTCTCTATTGTGTGAACCCAATTCACACCCTCAGAATATATCTGAAAGGTTCAAGGGGGACCAAACAGCTGCAGATGACTAAGTTTTCAGACCATTATTCTTCCCTCAATTAGCAGAGCACGATACGGGGTTTTTAGGCAAGCGGAGTGAAGTGTGTAGTCTATATAGTAGTTATGATTTTCGCGTTTTTATTTTAGTCTAGACGAATGATCTTCCTGCTTCCAGTCTTGAAATATGCTGTATAGTATATATTACTTTTTAATATTTGTTAACATGAAACACACTTTTATATATCTCAATTTTAATTGGCATTTTATATGATCAGCACAAGTTATTTTTATTTTTATTTTGCATTTACAAAACGAACTATTTAGTAAGAAGCTAAAAATATACATTATGTATTCATCTATTATTCGATGGGGTCGTCTAAAAATTTCTGTTATTTGATTGGTTAATGCAAGGATGTTTTAAAGGTTCATTTAAAAAATTCAATACACAATACACAAAAGCCGCCAATACAAAGAAAATAACAATAATGAAGATGGTTTGGATAGTTAACATAGAATTTTTCTTAAATTTGTCACCATATTAAGGTCTTCGAGAACAAAACACCCGAGATCCCGATTGAAGGCTGTATTAAATACAGTCACTTAAATATATCTGTCGTCAGGAAGGTAAAGAAATGTAACATGAGGGTTTTTTTCTGGAGAATATGCTGTTTTGCTATTTTCTATAGTAGACTTTATTTCATCTTTTTTCTTTGATATGCATAAACAGCACATAACTACAAAGAAACCCTCCTGTTGCAAGTTGGTAGCAGCGTTTGGATCCTGAGGCAAAACATTCATTCCTTCATAGGACATTGCTGGGAATCTGAAGCGAAACTTCTATTCCATTAATTTTTGTTAATTCTATTTTGAATTTATTGTATTTTAAAGTGATATTATACATCCCTGCATTTCATATACGGACACTGATTGTATTTTTATGATTGTACTACCAATCATATATGTATATTTGTTGACATGTTATAATACACACACATTTAGCAGTTCCGTATATAAAAGCGGTGACGATTCAGTTGATCTGATTTACTTATTAATATGAATAAGGCCCTGCCTTTTTAGCGAGCATCGAAAATCTATATACCTTTTAAAAATAAATCCATGTGCTCGACCAGCTAAGTTTAAGTTTTAACTTAAAGAGGGAACTTTTAAAAAAGGAATTAAATAGTAGCAAAGTCTGACCCCACCCAACCCAAATCATGATCAATAATATGCACTTGAAAAAGTTGTTGTTAAAATATCTTGGATCAATAACTACTTATTAAAATTCAATTATTTGTGCAAATAATAAATCCTGTAACATTCTGGGACGACATCAAGCGGGGACGAAATTATCCATTTTATGTATTACGTGATGTCATTTCCTTGTCAGAGTATTTCGCGCTTCTTCAGCAGACCAAAACAATATTCAGGTTTCGTGAGATTTTCTGAGTATCAGTGTTTTATTTGAAGCATTGGTAACAGGTACATTAAGAAACCTGGCGGAAAAACGGTAAAGTAAAAATATCATGCAAGACTGAGGAAAGTGAGTTAAACCCCACAGGCACAAGATGGGACTCTTCTTTCATTTTCAGGTAAGAACCTTTTATTTATTATTATGAGTAGATTTTATTCAGTAAATTTATGTATTTCTTTATCTTATTTTATCTTAATTAGAATTTAACAAAGCTTGGTCAGTATCATGCATTTGGTATAACTACTTAAACTAGTCAATGGGACGATGTTGCCAAAAGCTAGCTCGGTAATTTCCGGAAAATCGTTTTTCAGCGGAAAAGACCGAATGGTGTTAAAATAAAAATCTGTGGGTAAAAATAAACAAGTGGATGAATGAGGGTTTTTTTAATTTCAATTTTTATATTTTTGCATAACAGATTATGATGTATTTTTTTATAAGCCCAGAGGGTTGATTGTTTTACTTGCTCCGTGCCTATTATTTTTTTCACTCCGTAAAAGTCACTGGTATAAACCCGATGACCGTAACTGCAGTTACGGTCATCCCAATATGGCGGTAGCCGAAACAGGACAGTCGAATTTTCTTAGTTTTTCTTTTTGTTGCGCGTATTTGAAAACAATGGTCTGACAGTGAATTTTAGTTCATCGAAAAGAATCAAAAGAAATGCATTATCATGCGTAAAAATCGCCAGATACAGCGTTTCAAGATCTGAACAGATGAGTGTAACTGCAGCTTATGATGACCGTAATTGGAAAATAAGATGACCGTAATTGCAAGATTAATGGTACAATGCAGTGGGAGTACTAGTATTAAATTTGAGTTTACCTTAATCTTGAAACAAGTGTTATGGCAGTCTTTATAATAATTCATGATTGTTTGCTTGTGTACATATAATTTATTATGATTATGTATTACATGTATAATCACAGAAACTTTTAAGACATGAAGGCGCGAATGGCCTGGGAGACAAATAGGCTTGAAACAGAGCCAAGCTTGTCGTAAGAGCCGGCTATGGGTCTTGAGATTCTAACATCGGATAGGCGCTGAGCATACAGAGCGGCCAAAGTGTGTACCCCGAGTGGCTTAATAGGGTAACACTCATCCGAGGGGTTTGTCAGGTCTATATTACGAAAACCCAGACCTCTGACCATAGTTGGTCAACGTTTAAATGAATGGTGCCACGAGTCATGCACGTTAAATCAATAAATAAATGATTATCGTGGTACCGAATGCGATTAATGAGATCCGGATGTACACGACAAAGGCCACTGAAACAAGCGAAAACATTTTCAAAAACCACAATGAAAAAACAGCCAGTAGCCTTCAACGTGGCCAGTAGGCGCTGATGCCACATCTTGATTAGTTAGCTAGTAAAGGACTGACCATTTAACATGAAAACTTGTTTTTCATCATTAGCATTAGTGTAAAAAGCAGAAATCCTTCTTCAGATTTTTTTCATCAAGCTCTTTTGACAAATATTTTTGCATCAAATATATATATTGAAATTCAAAAAAGCTTCACCGAACGCAGCATGATACGACCGCAACGGCGAACCCTGCACGTTTGAATCCCAGTATGGATAGTCGCTTGCCCTGGACACAAGCATCCCATGTTGGAATGACAATGTTTTTTGCCACATGGAGACCTGCAACAGGGTTCTGAAACGAAAGAGGAACGTCATATTTTATTATTTATTATATACGGGGCCGGGATGGGAATGGGCCCGCAGCAGTGCCTAGCTTGTCGTATGAGGCGACTAAGGGTCTTGAAATTCTGACGATGAGTCAGTGCTCAGCCCACAGAGTGACCAAGGTGTGTACATGTACACTAGGTGGCTGAATAGGGTGCCCTTTGTCCGTGGGGGTTGTCAGGTCTATAATACGGAAACTGTGACCGATGACCTGTGGGCCAACGTGTGTGGTGATGCTACGCTTCATGCGCGTAAAAGACCCGTATGTGGACCGCCAACTGAAGTGCACCACATGGGCTAAATTTTCCGCCCTTTTCCTATAGTTAGTCAAAATTTACTGTTCCTGTGTTTCCCTCCCCACCCCATATTTCATTTATCATAATTATAAATACCAAACCCGGGTATAAACGGTTAATTTGGATATGCTATATATGAAACAAACACACTTATAGTCTTATAACATATCCTCGGGCCTAACCCTTGATCAAAATCATGAAAATGAGAAAACGTAGACACTTTTGTAATCAACTTATGCTGAGAATTTATATTTCGAAAACTAGCCCGTCAGCAGCATTTAAATCATAATTAGTAGAAGTTAGAAATTAAAGCTAGACATAAGAAAACCCCCCAAATAACAATGACTATTTTCAGAAAAAAAGAGAAAAATATCAGGGATATTTAATAGTTCTGAATCTCCAAAAGTCTGAACATAGTGGGCAACGTGTGTGAAGAGTGCCACGCTTCATGCACGTAAAAAACCCTTTGTGGACCGTCAAGTAGTACAACCGCTATAATAAGCCAGCCATCTCCTTTAAATAACCTTTATTGCATTGAAAGGGCGTAAAACACGAACTCACTCACTCACTCATAGACATCCGTTGACATTTAAGAAACTTTTTTTTTATTCAGGATTCAGTGGAATTGCATAATACCCACTGCTTGCATATCGCGTTCTTCGCTCTGTTATAGCTGTTTATCTAAAACGGGGAAAGAAAAATAGAATCTGTTAAAACAACAGCACAAACACCCGAGAATCAATAGAAAATTAACCTTAAATGAACACATTCGTTACCTGCCATATATAACTCCAAGTTCTATATACCGGTATTCTAAAGGCTGGATAGACGATCTTCCAATTTCGATTTTTTTTGGTAATTGTCGAAATCTTACCCCAAATTACTGGATAACTGGTTGCCGACGTCACTTGCGCGTAAAGGGAATTTTTAAATTTCATTATTTAAGTGTAAATGAATTGGTTTTAAAGGACCCTCCGAGTAAAACATATGAATTCATTTCTTGTTTGATTGTTTTCCATTAGAAAACACATTTAATAGCTTGATAGAATAATTCAGTCCCTTTGCTCTCTTCTAAAAAAGCCACCATTTTACCCCCATTGACCTCTTGTGACCCCTATTCTAACATCCGGAACCTTCCGGAATGGCACTTTTGGAAGATCGTCTATTATCTTTTAACTTCAATTGATATTTTTTTACAACAGCTCACAAAAGCTTTTATAGAAACGTATAATTTTGTAAAATTGTGGCTAACCATAGACCTAGTCTGAGATTGGCACCAGCTGGCTGTAAAAATGCCAAGGACGTCAGAGCAATCTCAGAATACCATAGACCCTGGTCACCTTTCAATGAGAAAATAAAGATGAACCTTCTGTTTAACTATCCCAGCCCCCAGTACACATTTAACATAAAGCTTTTTCATTTATTTTGCAAATCAAACTTATTTCTACAGATTGATGTTCTGAATGACTATGCCAGTTACACTCATCCATCTTTCCAGTTACGGTCATTACAACATTGCAGTTACACTCATCCTGGCAAAAATTTTTAACGATGATTATGAGAAACACGAACACCTGAGCGAAATATTCACGAGGCAGACTAAGGCAATAATGATGATGCTTTTTTCGTATATTCGTATTTGAGCTTTATACGCATTGAAAGTTTTGTAAAATCAATATAATTATTTTGCTTATATCGAGCACCGCCATATTGGGATGACCGTAACTGCAATTACGGTCATCGGGTTTATACCAGTGAAAAGTAAACCTGTTCCGGTTTTATCGTCAGTATATTTCTGGCACATCTTAAAACATGCACAATGCCGTAGGGCTCGCATCTGCGATGCTCGCTATTATTTTTTTTCAGAACTTCATTTCAGACCGGTGACCATGTAGCATGATCAGACGAGAGAAATTTTGAAATGGACTGGCCAGCATTTCTTAAGAAGGAGGCACGTATAAGACCAGAAATACAGAGGCGGAATGTGTATTCAATACAGGGATACAGTCAGAAAGGTGGTGACAAAATATTATTTCCCCTGTAAATATTTTTTTTATGTTTTATTGAGTTGAAATGTACATCATTACTTAGGACGCACTGAGCTGAAATCACCGACTTAATCTTTTGATTAATAAAAATTAGGTCATGTTTATTTTCAAGTTCGGGTACAAGTGAATGGACAAAATATGGTTCTTTTTTCTTATCAAGGATGATTTACGCATCGAATAATAACTTGTGACAAAAAAAGGAATTTATTATCTCTAAGGAATAACCGGAACTCTATAAAGGTGATAAACATGTTGAATTTTAAATATAATGGTAAGTGCGACGGGTTACATACTTTGACAGATGACGACCAATCCAATGATTTTGTGTGGTTAGAATTTTAAGGAAATCGGAGAATGAAGTTTTTTTGTCACAAGCGAGTCTAAAACGTTGCAAGGCAAATGAAGGGAGACGATTCAAGTTCTTTAAATCGAACAAACCTTACTTTATAGACCTCCCCCTTCTTAAACGTTATTTTACACTTGCTTATCACCATTCTATTTCTAAGACATGCATTATATTAATAAAAAGTAATATTTAAGAGGCTGTCCATGAAGAAATCAGGCAAAACCATACAAAGTCTGGCACATGAAGAATTTTATCCCAGCAAATTTATTGTTTTAATGTATTGTTGGACTCATATTTAAAACAAAAATCACCAGGATTCGTTTAAAAGCATCATGGATGACTTGTGATTCAGCCTTAAAGTTCATGAACAAAGCAACCAAATTTTGCAAATATGCAAGAGTTATCTCCCTTTTTCTGCAGATTTTCAATGTATTCTATATAAATTATTTCTCAGTTATCACTTCTATTAACAAAAAATCTGCATTTGTTTTGGGGAATGGATGTTAACCTGATGTGAATTCAATGAAAATTTTTGAAAAACAAAATTTGTCATGTGCCAGCTATTGCCTGGGTTTTGCTTGGACAGCCTCTTAAAGTTTCACTAGTTTAGGCCTATTTTAGATGGCAGAATTTAAATAAAAAAAATCTTAGGAAGTCGAGAAGACCACTGCTATTTTTAGCTAAGTATTTATTTTATGAATGAAATTTCTATATTTAGGAAGGGGATTTCACAAATAACTTATGAAATTATCACAATTTGAACATAATTTGTATCAATTCCGCTATAGCGGCGGGTTCAGGATTTTTTTATCAGAAAGAATGGAGTCTTATCTGTTGGATATATTTTTTTCAGATTTTTTGGAGCATGATGTTTTTTTTTTGTCACAAAGGAAATCAGACCCCATAATATCACTTAACATGAGAAATGTGCTCTTTTCCCGTTGGATATTTAAAAACCATCGCAAATTTGGTGATATATAATTTCATTTTACATATTTTATATCATAACTTATTTAAAAAGTTACTTTAATATACTTTTTAATGCCCATAGTTACTACGTAAACATCCCGAATCAAATTCTATCTTATTTATTGAAGAGCGCATATTCTTTTGTCTCGTTCTGACAACCTTTCTGACTGAAAGAAGCTATGATGACCATCCTAGCATCCCGCTTTTACAGTCAGAAAGGTGGTCAAAACAACCAAAAGAATGAAACATACAAAAATATTTACAGGGGAAATAATATTTTGTCACCACCTTTCTGACTGTTTAACTGGTCTTATATTGTTTTTTTTTTTTGTTTCAGCAACGAAAATTTGGATGTTTGTATATTTCAGTTTGTATATATCCTGTATATTATTTCCAGGATTATTTCATTAATTTAATCATTTCTTGAAATGCACGATAAATGCGTAGTTCTAAAAAAGAATCACAATTAGCTCATTACCTGGGTATTATAGGTCTACGTTGATGACATTGTCATGATTGTACCTTGAATGTAATTTTGTGACGACCGTTATTTATAATATTGTGAAATTGGTATTATAAACGTTTTTGATTTACAAGTATCTTTATTACATAAAAGTTTTAATTAATTTTCTAGCCATGTACTTTTTGCAATTTCTCATACAGAACATGTGATACTAGAAAATGTGACTGGAAAATCAGTTAATAACTTGCTTTATGACAGGTGTTTTAGCTACTAGCTTCCTGTTTTTGTCCTTGAAAATTCAATTATAACTCAAAGCTGCTTACATTATGGTCGCTCAAGTTTGTTCTGTGCGCAGTTAAAGTATACGCATTACAAGAACTCCCTAGTAAGAAGTTGGGCGGGGGAATGGAAAAGCTTAAGGCAAGGAATTTCGTGGGAAAACATCGTAGCATAGGTGATAAACCAGAATAGAAGGTGTGGCTGGGGGTGTCCTCAATTCTTTATTCTGTAAATGTTTGCCCGTTATTCTCTATTCTTTAAGGTTTTAGCCTCTTTTCACATTATTCTTTATTCTTTAGGGTCGTTATACTCTATTCTTTAGTTTTTCGGGTCATTATTTTTTATCTGTTAACTTTTTTTGGCCATTATTCTCTATTGTGTGAACCCAATCCACACCCTCAGAATACATCTGAAAGGTTCAAGGGGGACCAAACAGCTGCAGATGACTAAGTTTTCAGACCATTATTCTTCTCTCAATGATCAGAGCACGATACGGGATTTGTTGGTCCGTTTTTGAAACAATTTAGTATTATAGAAGCAAAGAGGCAATAATGGGGCATTCGAGTGTCGAAATTCCGAATAGGCAGAGACAAAACCAGTAAACACGAACGAACAGCACAAAGAAACAAAACAAAAACACAAAACACACAAAACACCCGAACAGAAACGAACAACACAAACTCAAGTCGTAACGAGAGTAAACTCAGGTGCTCCGGAAGAATAGCCAGTACCTGCTTGTATTTCTGAAACAAAAATTCCATTAATGACCGAAGTTGAATATTTTGATAACAATTAACCTTTTTTACCAAAGCATGTAGATTATTTTTTTTCGACAATGGATCACATATATGATAAAAAGTAAGCTTTTCTCGAAATTATGTAATACTGGTATCTTTTATGTACTGGGGGTTAAAACAACAGTAGGGGAACCACTGACCCACAAAATATTTTAACAGTGTCTAAAATTAGCATCAAACATTAAATATCTCTTTGAAAGAAGCAAAGAGGCACCAATGAGGCATTCAAGTGTAAAAAGTCCAAAAGGGCAACGACGAAAACGGTAAACACGAACAAAAACAGAACGAAGAACCACAAAACGCAAAATCAACCGAACGGAATTCAACAACGATTATCAAATCTTACAAATGTTGTTTTCTTTATTTGGTTGGCTAATGGGTGCTCCTTACATATCATGTCTTTACTGTTCCTTTTCATTACTTCATTTATTTGGTCGTTTTTGTGTTGATCATTGGCCGAATTAGAAAAAAATTGCTATAAACAAGTCTAAACAGTTCATTTTAAGAAAAATAATATTCATTGTTGGGGCGTTGTGTGAAAATACAATATAAAACAGAGCACTTAATGCAAGCGCCAATGATGTTATCACCTGATTTCAAACAGAGGAAAAATTGTCTTACTGATATATGGTCGTATCTGATGCTTTGTTGTCGGATGTTACTTACTTGCTTACTACCCTTAATGCCTTGTGGTCTTCCCCTCTTGCATTTTCCTTCTGGCGTCCAATTGAGAACCACTTTGATATTTGATATACTGTCTCTCCTCATGACATGTCCTATCCACTTCCTTCTTCTTCTTCTGTTTGGGAGGCGACTTACTTTCTATCCACTTCCAGTGTCTTCTTAGCAGGATGGTGGCCATATCCTGTTGGTTACTAGCAGCAAGAAGATCTTTATTGCCGATAGTTCTTGGCCAGAAGACTCTCAAAATGCGTCTAAGACATTCAGTGTGGAAGGCGGACAGTTTAGCTAGATCTTGTTCAATCATTCTCCAGCACTCAGAGCCATACAAGAGTGTTGAAAGTACACAGCTCTGGTATAACTTCAGCTTGGTGGTTCTGCTGTATTGAATGGACTTGTCGGATGTAAGTTGTATTTTTTTTATTTATTTTTATTTCAGGTTAATACATTAGATGAGCTGAGAAATGCCATCTCATTTCAAAAAGCTAAGACAACGGATAAAAGCAACTGTAACCAGCAGTTAAGGTATCTCAGTTTTGTTCTATTATGTTTACCCTGTTTGTATGGTACTAGTAAAAAAAACTTAGGCAAACCCATGTCTTGTATGGTTTGTACTTTTTATTCCTAAAGCAATTTTATCTTAAATTGAATCAAAACATCATGATATCATATTCTTTAATTTTACAATGGTTTTTAAGGAAATATGTTTTCACACTTTTTCGGTATATTTTTTCATCAGATGTGATGAACGCTTAACCTCTTCAGTATGTTCGAATCAGTTTGGAAATTACAAATTAAGTCTCGTTTAACAGGCTGTAGATAGTTTGAAAGATACACCAGTACATATAACAGTTTTTGCAAGAAAACTCTACACCTGAACAGTTATGCTCTAGTTCCATGTAGTTTTTTTAAGTATTTAGAATTTTTTAAATACTTATTTTAAATTATAAAAGCATTGAAATAATAGGGCTTTGATATCAGTGAGTGATTTAGATCCTGTTCCTGTTAGCACCTCTTTAGTATTGATAGCTGATGACAGTTTTCAGACTAAAAAAAGACACAGAAATAAAAAGGCATCATCAAATTGTTTAGATTTATACTTTTTTAAATCGTTATAAAAGTGATATTCAAAAACCTGCTAAAACTATATTTTAAGCCTCTAGAACCATTGTGCATCAAAGTCCACCACGTGTACCCCACTTGTACCATTATAAAGGTCTTATAATGACTCTAGCAGATAAAAAGTAATCTTTATGTAATAAAAACAATCTCCAGAGGCAGTTGAAATGACAATCGCTTTCTTCTTTTAGTTTATCAAGCGTCTGGCGATTTGTTATGTTTGCACAGATTTTAATATAGACATTAGTGGGTGGCCACAATAAGCATTATATATTAATGTTTACTATCATCGTAGAATGATACAACAGATATGGAAGGACACGTCTTTCCTGTTATATTTTTTTTCCGCTGCTAGATATAAGTACAAGGATATTTGTTGTACTATTCACTGTGTGACGAAGTCACATCTTCCGTGTCTTCAATAAACGAAAATGCATGATGCACATTTGACATTTTTTTTATTCTAATTAAAGTTCATTCGTTTCATTTTCTGTGCTGAGTAAATTGTACTTGAAAAGGTGATACAATGCCAGACTTCACGTTAATTTCCCGTTGCTAGTTAAATTCTATGATTATCTTTTATCACTAATTATAGTGCTTGATGCTTCATTTTAGGGAACATGATGGTAATTGCTTCCCCTTTATAATCAAACAACTATTTTCAGTCTTTCAACCTTTCCCTGAAGAGTGTTTGATGTAAATAAAACTAAATCTATATGGTGTAACCTTTTTCCCATTGAGTAAGTGGTGTCAAATCATATGTTGACCGCCTTTTGAGAGAGCTGTTGAATGCCGAGTTCAGCTGGCGGATGTTTACATACAAATTTCTCCGGTGTTAATGAAAATTTCATCCTTGTTTGAAAAATCACCCAAAAAAATTATCCATCATGGGGAAAATTTTATTCTTATTTTATTAAACTACATCCATTTAAAAACTTGAAAACATACAATGATAATCCAGTCTTGATATTATAATCCAATCACAGTCCAGCAAAGTTTTAATATCTAGCTTCAAGCTCTGTCACAGTCTGACTTCCGGTTGCGCAATACTTAATTCCTGTTATGTTACCTTTTAAGATAATCTTCTGTGAGGGATAATACTCAAATTCACCTATATACAAGGATAGAGCTAAGGATTAAACAAGAGAAGTCGTGGTTGATAAAATGTCAGACGTTTTCAAAGCGATTAAGACTTATCTAAGAAAGTTTTATGGTATTTAAAGTATGATCAAATACTCGTTTATTTGTCTCAATTTGAAGTATGATAATTTCATTTTGTCCTTCTTATACACTGTAGCCCCTCATATCTTAATTAATGTTGTATCTTATATAACAAAATAAGATATTTTCTGCTTATTAAACTTTATCGGGAAGAGTGTGTTCTAGTTATATTTTGTAATACATGAAGTTATTTGAACGCCTTAAATTGAAAGATTCCTTCATTTTCAAATCTATCATGAAAACGCCGTGGTTTTTTTTTCAGGAAATTCTCAAATTTGAGGAAATACTCAATTTAAGATGTTAACTGAAACCCTGGTCTAGTGTGTGTGTGTTTGTGTGTGTGTGTTGGTGTTTTACGCCCTTTATCGACGCACCTGGGCCATGAAGGGCGGTCAGTTTTAATGGTGGAGGAAACCGGAGTACCAGGAGGAAACCGCGGATCTTGGGCAGGTAACTGACAAACCTAATCACATACAGTTAGGGAAGTCAATTTTTGTTAAATACAAACGGAACTCGAACACAAGCTGAGAGGTGATCGGCTAGTGATCAATAGTGTGGTATTTAAACAGCGCCTTAGACCACTCGGCCACCCAGGCCCCTCCCTGGTCTAGTGGCTTTAACGTTGATTCTATTAATCTGTCAAATGGTGAGGAGCTATAAGGTATACCTTTGCTTTATAATTTAGAGCCTGCAGTAGTTTCATGTTTTAATGTTTAAGATATTAAGATGATTTGCAAGAAGAAGCACAGAGGCACCAATTGCACCAATGAGCGTCAAAGGTTCGAAAAGACAACGACAAAACCAGAAAACTCGTACGAGAACAGCACGAAGAAGCACAAAACACAAAATCAACCAAAAGAAATCAATAACGCGAACTAAAGTCGTAACGAGAGTGAGCTTAGAAAAAGTTAGAACTCCAGAAGAGTAAGCATTTCCAGCTTGCTAAAGCACACCCGTAGCGCTGCCAGCTTCCAATTCAGTGTATCAAATCCGGTAAAGGAAGACAAAAAACCCTATGACAGACCGACATCTGCACTCATCTAAGAGATAAAAATTGGAATCCCATATTTGTCTATGAGTTGTCTTCCGTAAAATTTCTTGAGTGAAAACAGCAACCGAGGAGCAACATTTCCTTGCATGAGCAATTTTTTTGTCAGACGTGATTCTCTGCTAAGGAAATCGATGTAATTCCCGTTAGCTCTGGAGTAACGAATAAATGGTATTACGAAAACTTCCTAAGATGTTTCTGCACAAGAAAGGAAAGTTGACGATTGGAACGTTTGTCATAGAGTCTTGTTAAAAGTTTTCCTTAAGACTCTATTTCTAGATGTAGATCAAAATATGAAGCAGGCTTCCTAGCATCCGTTGTGTCCTTTATCTCAATTTCCTTAGGATATATGAGATGTAGAAAGTCACCAAATTGAGAATTGTTCAGTGAAAGGACATTTCAATATAACGGAAAGTGAGGTGAAAGAGAGAGCCAGTGGGCGATCTTTTATTTTGTCGAGGAAAGATTATAAGAAGTCGGCTTCATATGAATGAAGGAACAAATCAGCAAGCAAAGGTGCACAATAAGTGCCCATTGGAATCCCTATTGTTTGCTGAAAAAAAAACATGTCCACCAAACTGAACAAATATGTTGTTAGGAACACTGGATATGTTGTTTTGATCACAATAATGATCATAAAGTTTACTATAAATTTGAAGTTTCAAAGAATGTACACGATAACTCAAGTTTTGCATGAACTTGGTACCAATGTCCAAGATTTGTTTATCAACTGAAAAGAGGGTAAATCATTCAATTTTTAAAAAAATCAGAATAATAATCGCATCCAGGTCAGATGGCAACTGCAAATAGTTAGTGATTAGGTCTATTTATATTTTTTTCAATCATAAGCTCTTTATATTATATTTTTATGAGTGAGTGTAAAAGTACTGCTGTATATAATAGAAAGTTAATGGGGTTGGGGTATTTGTTTATATCAACTCGTAAAGGCCAGTAGGTCTTTTTACTTGATAAAATATTTTTTAAGAAACAAATGTGGAATGATGTAGTTCATGCCCCGTTTTGCATAGGCTTTTCTTTTGTGTGAGTGTATATGGATGACATGTAGAGTTAACTGATATTTACTTATCTTACTTAAAATGTAATGGAATTCAAAACATCTCAAATCAAAGTTTAATATCATCTTAAAGCTTAATGTACTTTAACAACATATATATTAATAATCTAACAATATGATGATTTAAATGTTCGGTAATAATTGTCAATCATGTCGAATACTGTTGCTTCCAAGAAGCATGACAAAGTGGAAGGTTTGAATGGTTTTCATGCAATTCTGCAAAAATAACGTTCAAATTCCATGTAATGAGTTTTGAAACAAGATCTAAAGTTGAATATTTCACATCATCTTCGCTCAATGCATTTTCTATTGCATAATACAATTATTTTACTTGTTTTGTCACCTCTTATAAAAATTACATATTTCATAATAGTCTAATAACTGTAAATTTTATTTCTTAAACTTAAGTAAGGTATAATAAGGTATTCTTCCGGGATACTCCTGAATTTAGCCCTTCAAAGCTAAGAACCATGGGAAAGATTTCCCATGATTCTTCCTTCTTCCTTCGGCTTTCATTACGATCAGACGTGTTTAAATTTCTTAATTTTTTCAATCGGTTAACATCCGCGTAATTTCGCGAAAATTATTTAAATTTTCATTGACTAGTAGCACAGAGTGCATTGTAGTCATAAAATAAAGGCACTGAGTGCAATTAAAATGGCAGATGCCAAAGATTCGTCTGCTTTTGCAGAGATGATCAATGCTAGCCAAGATGGCAGTAGTCTAAAAGGCTACAAAATCCCCAAGAAAAAGAGGGGGAACAAGTTTGATTATAGAGAATCATCGGATTCAGAGACTGATCCTTATGAGGCTAGCTCTGATGACGGAGAATATACAGACGACGATGAGGTCTCTGACTACGAGCCAACACAAAGTGCAAGACGAGAACAAGTCTCGGACGTAGAATCCGACAGTGAGAGATTCGACCCACTGGAAAAATCAGAAGATTTAACCATACGAGGCGGTAAGGCCCGTTATGTTGATAAATACTTTAACAAATACGTTAATGAAAGTACGGTAAAAGAAAACGTGCTTGAGGACGCACCCGTCCCATCCAACAGTGTTTTCACTCCACCAAATGTTGATGACTTTGTCGAGGATCTGATAAGACATTGACTTGGGTCCTCCACAATCTTGGCTGGGTGATAAATTGGTCAAAATCAATAACCATTCCAACACAGGAAATAGAATTTCTAGGTCTAATAATAAACTCGATAGAAATGGAAGTTTCATTGTCAAAAGAAAAATGCACGGGAATCATACAAAAATGCAAGGGTCTGTTACAAACAGCCCAAGTTTCGATTCACGACCTAGCGAGTCTAATAGGCACTCTAAACGCGACTGTAGAAGCAGTAGCCCCAGCTTCATTATACATACGCGAGCTTCAAATGTACAAAACGAAAAATCTCTTGAAGTCGATGAACTACAGCGCAAGTATAACACTATCGGAGGAGTGCAAAACAGAAATAATCTGGTGGATCCAAAATCTGGAAAACTGGAACGGGAAAAATATAATTTCCCCCTCACCGGATCTAATAATAGAGACCGACGCGTCGTCTTCTCACGGTTGGGGGGCAGTAGACGTCGTCAAAAATATAAGAATGGGTGGTCCTTGGGACAACAAAGAAAAACTAATGCACATAAATGCATTAGAGCTAAAAGCGGCAGAATTTGGGTTAAAATCATTAACAAAAGACAAAAGCAAACTGCATGTGCACATGAAATTAGACAACATATCAGCAGTGGCATATATAAACAAAATGGGGGGAACACGATCTCCAGATCTGTTGAAAATAACACGAGAAATCTGGAATTATTGCTTCCAAAAGGGGATAACGTTAACGGCGGAACATATTCCGGGGGCTCAAAATGTAATAGCAGACTGGGAATCTAGACACATGGAAAGCGCTGAACAAAAATGTGTTCGATCAAATAAACACATGCATGGGGCCGTTACAAGTAGACTTATTTGCGGACCGGCTGAATGCACAGCTGACCAATTATGTCAGCTGGCGACCAGACCCTTTCGCAGCTCGAACAGATGCATTTCAAATGACCTGGGACAACAAAGCAATTTACGCTTTTCCCCCATTCTGCTTGATAGGCAGATGCCTTTCGAAAGTGAACAAAGAGAACTCTTGTCTGGTAATAGTAACTCCGACTTGGCAAACACAAGCGTACTATCCCGTACTGTTACAAATGTCGATTGCAGTCCCAATACTTCTCCCTCCGATGACCAATCTGTTAACGAACCCACAGGGGATCTTTCATCCGCTCGTACAAAGCGGCACGCTGAAACTAGCGGTGTGGAAAGTTTCAGGCTCAGTAGAGAGTCAGATGGCCTTTCGAGAAACGCTTCCAGCCTCCTCGTTAGTGGTTGGAGAGAAGGCACACAATCCGCTTACAACAGCTGCTGGCGACACTGGAGTAGCTGGTGTCGTGAACGGGACCTTGATCCCGTTCAGGCCCCTCTGGAATCTGTAGCTAATTTTTTGGCAGACTTATATCATAAAGGTTATGAATATAGTACAATAAATTCGTACAGGTCAGCTATATCCGCTTTTCACGATGAGTCTTCTGGTCAAAAAGTGGGCCAATGCTCTTTAGTAAAGCAAATTTTAGCTGGGGTATTTAATAAACGTGCCCCTAAACCAAGATACACTAAAACGTGGGACGTCAATATAGTACTAAAATACGTTAATACATTAGAACCGAATGAACAACTAAGATTAAAAGATCTAACGCTTAAGCTTACAATGCTGTTAGCACTCACTTCGGCCGGTAGATCATCCGATATCCAGAAATTGGATATTAATTTCATGGAAATAAATTTCACACTTGTGCAACTGACAAAAACAAGAAAAACGGGATCAGCGCCCCGAGAAATATCTTTCAAAACATTCAGTGAAAATAGCAATCTTGTTGTAGTTAGGTGCATTTTGCATAATGTTGACAAAATAATAATAATAATAATAATAATAATAAAAATGATAAATAAAAAATTAATAAATACAATGTTCTTCAGAACAACAAAATTTTTAATGGTTGAATGAAGCCTGTCACGGTACAACTTTGAACATACCTTATTATACCTTACTTAAGTTTAAGAAATAAAATTGAAAATTTTATAAGTGCGCAAAGCGCACGCAATGAAATTATAATTTTATGATTAAACTTAAGTAAGGTATAAGGCTTCCCACCCACCCTGATTGTCCCATTTTGTTAACCATTAATCATGACTGGTTTATCATTTGTATGTATTTTATTTTGCAGTGAAGCTCCAAAGAAGATGTGAATCTTAGTTTGCAACTGGAACGATCTAAGAACGATCAACGTTTATTTGACATTTGTTAAACTGTACACTATTGGTGGACTTTCTGAAGTTTATTTCAAATGACACTTTTTTGTCAGAACAAGAAATGAAAAATATTAAATTTTCTATGATAAAATCCTTTTGTTAGATCTTTGGATGTCTCACAATTTATGTGAGTTCTTCCTTTCAAAGTAACAAAATATAAAAAAAAAACAATAAAAACAAAAACAAAAGCAAACAAGCAACAAAACAAATCAAAAAAAAAAAAGAAAAAAAAAAACACGTCCTCCCGTATTTAGCCTCGTTAAGAAGGAAGAATCATGGGAAATCTTTCCCATGGTTCTTAGCTTTGAAGGGCTAAATTCAGGAGTATCCCGGAAGAATACCTTATTATACCTTACTTAAGTTTAATCATAAAATTATAATTTCATTGCGTGCGCTTTGCGCACTTATAAAATTTTCAATTTTAACAACTTGATAGACACAAATATGATAGAAGGTGGATTATTGACTGCTTCTGTTCTATCGGTTTCATTGGAATGTTAGCTGTGGTGTCTAGTCCACAGAAGTACTTTTCCTTAGTTAATTGAACAAGTCTTTTACATAGACTTGTGTGACTAAAGACTATACAAGAACAAGGTGTATTGAAAATAGCTTAGACGCGTCTGATCTCACGGAATAGATCAAGACCAAGACTTCGTTTCAGGTAGTACGTCCAATCTTCTTGTATACATGGCGGTTAAGACTTTTTTATTCATGTCATTTTTGATAATTTCTTTCATCTTTTGAATATAAAATAATAATAAGCCATCGTTGTCATACTATTATGAGTTAAAAAGAGTCAAAGACCAACGGGGCAATTTTTAAACAAAGAAGAACCATTCCAAAATTAATTCAAACAGTTTCGAAAAATGTATAAACCGGAACAATTTTACTAAATAAATATCAAAACAAGTTTTAGCTTTTCAAAAAGCTGGGGAAGCTTCGCTGTAGCAGCATTTAAAGCGGGAAAGGAAAGTGTATCGGTTTATATTTAAAAATGACAAGTCACTGGTCTACTAGAACTTTATAGAATGTATCAGGAACATGCCTATAATTACAATGCATAAGAAATATTACCGTGAGCTGAAGGTCATTTTATAAGAAAACAACAGATTTCTGTTTAATGTTCAGTTTCTCTGTTACAGTTGCTTTGCCATATTATAATGGTCTCCTTTAAGGATCAGTGGCCATTAAAATTGATATCTTATAACGCCAATAAGTTATTACTGAGTCTTTGTCTAATTAGTAATCTCGATCACCCAGACGCATATTATAAATATTCCCTCTTTTCAGTTTACATAGGTTATCTCCCATAAGCAGGAGTTATCTAACTTTGCAGAAGGTGTAATTTCTTAGCCCCTCTGTTCTTTTCATGGAAAATCAAAGAAAAATCTAGAGAGATCTGACAGAAATTAGGGATTTCCCTAAATTTCACAAGAACTTTACTATTTAAAATCTTTTAAAGTTTACATTTTTATTGCAGATTATTTAATAAGTATTTTTGTAAAAGGAAATGTTTTAAAAAGTTACATAACTATCTCAAAATGTTGGGAAATCCCTTTTCTTTCTGAACCCCTCAAATTTATCATAGGATTTCAACAATAAATCCAGAGAAAATAAATTTCATACCTGCTGTAAAGTTAGATAACTTGTGCATATGGGAGATAACCTATGTTAACTGAAAAGAGGGAATAGCGTCGTTTATTTGACATCGATCAAATAAAAAACGTATGGATGATCGATACTATCTAATTGGTAAACATTAAATTGTACCGTGTTCTGCAGTACACAAAATAGCCTTATCATGATCAAATCGTCTCTTCTCCGTAACTGATTCACGATTATAGTTATTGGTTAAGCCAATGAAACGATCTGTTACTTTTGTAACCTTATTAAACAGCCAATCAACGCGTTCATAAGTGATTGATTATTTCAAGATGGCGTGAATATCCTATGAAATTAATAGCTTCGCACCTTGATGCGAAGCAATCACTTGTAAGAAGGCTTTGTTAGTGTTTATTGATAGGGGTAGGTTTGGCAAAAACAAATAGTTTAATCCTGTCACATTTCATATGTGGGTGTCATTAATCAGGAATAATTGACATAGCTTTTGTTTGTACTTGTCGTTTTAATGTTTCCGTTCATTGTCTAAGATGAAATATATGCCTTTTATTTTGACCTTGATCCAATAGCATAACAGCAAGCAGCGCTAACAGGCCTGACTGAAAGCTGCTGATTGTTTTTCATTGTAACCTTTCTAAATTGCCGCTTGTCGTGTGGGCTCTGATGGGTTCACTTATTCGACATCTAATTATCTTCTATTGAAATATCTAGAATCTCTCCCTCCTTTTAAGTCGAAACACATCAGAATCAGGAACAATGATTAAAGTAAAGAACTAAACTCGAAATCAGTTTCAACTTGCATTAGCATCAAAACTTTCGATTTTTTTATTCTTTACACTTCTATTCCGCAAGAACAACTCAAATCACGATTTGCACAGCTGATTAAACGCAGCTTTGAAAAAATGGAAAACGCAGGAACAAATACCTGGAAGTCGATTACAGTAAGACTAACTTTGTCTTAAATGAGTTTAAGAAAAAGAACAAATTTACACAATTTTTTTTTCAGTTTGATAGACGTGTTTTTCAGCAAACACTAGGGATTCCAATTGGCAGTAAAAGGCACCTTTGCTTGCTGATTTGTTTCTTCATTCATTTGAAGCAGACTTATTACAATCTCTTCTAGACAAAAAAGATCGTAAACATGCTCTCTCTTTCAAGCTCGCGTTCTGTTATATTGATGATGTCCTTTCACTGAACGATTCTCGGTTTGATGAATTTCTCCATGTCATATATCCTCAGAATTTGAGATAAAGGACACAACGGATTATAGGAAGTCTGCTTCATATATTGATCTACATCTCGAAATTTACTCTCAAGGAAGACTTTCAACAAAGCTCTAGGACAAACGTGATGACTTCAACTTACCAATTGTCAACTTTCCCTTTTTGTGTAGCAACATTCCGTCCACTCCTGCTTATGAAGTCTTCGTATCACAGTTGATTCGTTACTCCAGAGCTTACATCGATTTCCTTGGCACGTTTGACACAAAAAATTGCTGCCGCAGGGTTATGTTGCTCCACGGTTGCTGTCTTCATTCAAGTAATTTAAAGGTAGACACAATGCACTCGTAGACAAATATGGGGTTTCTTTCTCTCAAATGAGTGCAGATGATGGTTTGTCGTAGAAATATGTTTTGTTTTCCTTTACCGGATTTGAAACTGAATTGGAAATTAGCAAAACGACGGGTGTGCTATAGCAGGTAGGAACGGCTTACTTTTCCGGAGAACCTGCGTTCACTCTTGTGACTACTTGAGTTCGCGTTGTTGATTTCCGTTCGGATAATTTTGTGTTTTGTGCTTCTTTGTGCTGTTCTTGTTCGTGTTTACTATTTTTGTCGTTGCTCTTTCGGACTTTTGACACTCAAATACCCCATTTGTACCTCTTTGCTTCCACTATACCCATTCTTCCTTCCTTTTTACGTTAAGCTGCTGTTAAATGTAAAAGAGGCCTAAGTTAAATGGACAGAAACACCTTTATCTATCTTATGTCTTATTAATCTAAAAATATAGGCTAACACCAAACTTGCATCCTTATTTAGTATTTTACGTTTCGTGTACAAGAAAAAAAAATTGTATCCTTCTTCCACTTTTCGTAGTCAACCACAA
>CAXARO010000800.1:0-11781 GCA_963971305.1 Arcuatula senhousia
AAACATGGTTTGTTCATGTTGTTACATGTATTCAAAAAATGAAATCAGCTACACGCTGACGCGACATTGCATATGCACACATGCAGCGTATGTGGTCACTCAATTATTTTTGTGCTGTTTTATGTCAATGGAATTTTACTTTTAAGTTGGCCTTTTCCTACTAATACATTGATACAACTTTGTTTTTATCAAATTACAACCCGGAATAAGACAAAATGATGCAATTATAATTAAAATCGTAAACTAGTATATTCTCAAGCAACCGATACAGGTCCTGGTTTTAGAAGGGGCTCTCTGTTTTAGTCTTTTTCTTTTTGATGCTGTTTTAAGTGTCTCCTCAACTCTTCTTTACAATTTCTTTAGAAATTATAATATCCATATGTAAAGCAGTCAAATTGAAATTATGTTTAAATATTCTGGATTATTTTACAGGAACTTCCACGTTTGGAATGAGTGTTGGATGAAAAGACCAGATTTACAGGGATACGATGGATGGCAAGCTATAGATGCTACACCACAAGAAACCAGTGGAGGTACACTTTAAATGGAGTTCATTTGTAAAATATAGTTAAATAAGTTTATAAAAAATATAGTTAAATATAGTTAAATAAGTATAGTTAAATGATTTCGTCAAATTTCGGTCATTTTATTATCACATTTGCTAGTTTATTTATATTGCATACACGTATATACATAGTTATTGTATTAGTCTTTCCCTCAATGTGAAGCGACCAAATTGACTTTGTTCATCTTTATTTCATGTGTTTTTGTTGTTGTTTCGATTTTGATAAGATAGCACTTAAAATTTATTTAGAAGATAATGAGATGTACACATACAGAGCTAATGCGAAAATTTTTTTCAACATTAACTACAAGTCATGCCTTTTTAGAAGTTTTTTGATTATTTTGAAGGTGTTTACCAATGTGGACCATGCCCAGTTGATGCGATTAAAAAGGGTGATATAAGTGTTCAATACGATGCTACTTTTATATTTGCTGAGGTCAACGCTGACAGAGTAACGTGGCACGAAACACCGGATGGTTATTTTGAGGCAGTAGAGACAGAAACGAGCAGGTATTACTGAACAAATGTTAAGAAACGAGCAGGTATTACTGAACAAATATAAAGAAACGAGCAGGTATTTTGGAACAAATGTTAAGTAACGAGCAGGTATTACTGAACAAATATAAAGAAACGAGCAGGTATTTTGGAACAAATGTTAAGTAACGAGCAGGTATTATTGAACAATTGTTAAGTAACGAGCAGGTATTATTTATTGAACACATGTTAAGTAACGAGCAGGTATTATTTATTGAACACATGTTAAGTAACGAGCAGGTATTATTGAACAATTGTTAAGTAACAAGCAGGTATTATTGAACAAATGTTAAGTAACGAGCAGTAGTATTGAACAAATGTTTAGTAACGAGCAGGTATTATTGAACAAATGTTAAGTAACGAGCAGTAGTATTGAACAAATGATTAGTAACGAGCAGGTATTATTCAACACATGTTAAGAAATGAACAGCTTTTTTTTTAACAAATGTTTAGAAACAAGCAAGTATTATTTAACACATGTTTAGAAACGAGCAAGAATTATTGAACAAATGTGTGGTAACGAGCAATTATTATTGAACAATCGTTAGAATTAAATAAATGTTTAGAAACAAGCCGGTATTATTGAACAAATGTTTAGTAACGAGCAAGTATTATTGAACAAATGTTAAGTAACTAGCAAGTATTATTGAACAAATGTTTAGTAACGAGCAGGTATTATTGAACAAATATATAGTTACGAGCGGCTATTATAGAAAGGAACAAATGTTTAGTAACGAGCAAGAATTATTGAACAAATGTTTTGTAACGAGCAGTTTTTATTGAACAAATGTTTTGTAACGTGCAGGTATTATTAAACAAATGTTTAGAAACGAGCAGGTATTATTGAACAAATGTTTAGAAACGAGCAAGTATTATTGAACCAATGTATTTGAAACTGTCATACCACTTTTATTTTGCCCAGCAATGTTTAAAAAATAGATACAGCGCAAGCAAACGCGTTACACCAAAAATGATATGCTTCCACTTCGATTCTGTATATGAACAACTATTTTGAACACGTTTTGAAAAGGTATATTAGACATTTATACGGGTAAATCAGTTACATGTAAATATCTTGCGACAAAGCATCGGCATGGTGTTCTTTACTTCCATTAAATAAACAAAACCATTAAAGAGTCAACGACTTTGTTTTTATGTTTACAAGTTTTTACGAATTTTAGCGTTGGCAAGGACATAAGTACGAAAGTACCAGACGGCAAACCATACGGTGGAACTCCATCAACCTACTGGAGAGATAGAGAAAAGTGGAGACTTGATGTTACAGATAATTACAAATTCAAAGAAGGTTAACTATTAAATACAAATACAAAGTTCGAACATTTACCACTTATTCAACAAATAATTCAAATTTTCAAAAATAACCCATTTAATTCAATCTTACAATAATTGTTTAACCTACATTCCTGGAAAATGAAAGAAAGAATTATCGTGCATTATTCATGGGCGTGGTCGTCAAGTCAGAAATTTGAAAATTAAGTTAAACAGTTAGAATTGGTGGAAGACCACGCCTATGGTTAATGTACAATAATAAGTTGAATGAATGTTATGAATAAATATGGTGGTCCGAATTTACAACTTGCATATATCTAGTCTTATCTTTTATTTATAGGAACAATCGAAGAGCGCATTGCAGTAAAGAACGCCTACGATGCTTCTGGTTATGCCAGTAGTTTTAAAAGAGATGTATTGAATCCTGAAGATAAAAAACAAGACAAGGTAAGATTTTCATGGTTTTTTTTTTAAATGCAATTAAAACTAGAGGCTCCCAGGGTCTGAATTGCTCATCTGGTTCATAAGGAAATCTATTGTTGGGCATAAAACTTAGAACAGGTCATACATGTATGAAAAGGCTAATCATTTAATTAAGGCACAGATGTCCTCTAACAGCATTATAAATATTTAATATAACCGAGAGACAAACTTTTGACCGTTAAAAGGATAATAATCCTAAAAAGGCGTATTTGACAAGTTTGGTAAAATGTAGACTTTAGTATAGCTTTTATGAAGAAGACATTTAAGCCAACTGAAGGCAGCTTTTCTACGTCTGCAATAATTTTTATCTTATAAACCACAAATGAAATCTTTAAACCTTGAATGGGGGTGTTCTGTAAAAGTAACAACTTTGATGCAGTAGATTGTTTTTTTGGGCTCAATTAACAGAAGGTTTTAGCAAGCACCAAATTTTCTCTACCAGCAATAGTTTTTATACGACCGCAAAATTTTGCGATCGTATAATGATATGGCGATGTCGTCGTCATCGTCGTCATCGTCTGGGTACATTTGGTTTCCGTGCGATAACTTGAGTAAATATAAACCAATTGTTATGAAATTTTCATATGATATTTGTAACCACTAGAGGAAGGTTCCTATTTTATTTGGGGTTGGTGGCCGCTACCGTTTTAGAAAAAGGGGCCATAAGGGGCTAAAACGGGTGTATTGTCAAAACTGTTGTAGAATGTTAATTATTCATTCGATTTTGAAAATTCTTTTTTTATTGATTTTTTTATTAAATTCTGTCAACTAAATGTGTTAATGGTTTTGATGTTTATTGTACCGTTATGATGCTACAGGGAGCCAAAGAAGGACCACGCCCAAAAAATCAATTTTTTTAATTTCTGGTCCGATTTTCAAATTATTTTTTTTAATGGAATCCTTGTGAAAATCCCTGCCTGCGTTTTTTAATCAGATTTGCAATATCTCTTACCATTTTTGAGATATTAGGGGTCGAAGGGCCGAAAAACGCCATTTTTTAAAGTTGGTAAAGGCAAATGGATTTACACAAGAAATTTATCTGTAGTGGACCAGCCAATTGTTATGAAGTTTTAATATGATGATAATATCTACTAGAGGAAGCTTTTTATCGCATTTGGGGTTTGTGGCCCTTGTTATTTTAAGAAAAAGGCCTGAAAGGGGCTTGAACGGGTCAAACTGTAAATGAATATTGAAATAAGATTTTTTTATTAGATGTTAATGAAATTATATATGTGTCAAATATGCATTTTAGATTAAACCACAGGATGCATGTGTCAAAAAGCTTTGTAAGTCCACCATGAGCTGCACGTGACCAAAGCAATAGACTATCCATATTGGGCCTCCAATGTGCAGGGTTCAAATTGTTGCGGTCGTATCATGCTGTGCTCGGCGTAGTTTTTTTATTCTATAGGGCAAATAGCTCACCTGTTTAGCTCACCTGAAACAGGAAAATTCCTCAATAATAAAACCCTTTGTGTTATAAAATATTTTAAAAACTGTATTTCAAATTGTGCAACACGCAATTAAAGACTAAATTATCATTATTAGGTTATTGAATTATTATATACTAGAAAATTGCAATGGCTTTTTTGGGGGATGTTTTTTTTTACCTTTACCGCTTGTCTTGATTTTAATTTCTTTAAAATGTTTTTGGTATAATGTCTAAATTAATTCCGTTAGCATATCTCTTACTTTAATGTTAGGGCAAATCATTTTAAGTTCTTAATGGCGGGCTTTTGTTTAATAGTAGTAAGTGATAGAAAAATCTGAAATTTAATCTCACGTTTTGGGACCCAACCCTGATGCTGTAGTTATTGAGTTCCTCGCCCGCCAATCGCCCGTCTGATAATCACCGCTTTCAGTCCGTATAATCCGACGTATTTTGTCTAATAAGACTTTTATAGTTAATGCTTTTATTTGTTGATAGACAATGCATTTTTTAAATGTAATTGGTAATAGCCGTATGAATTAATGTTTTGGTTTTCAGGAGGTGTCGATCGAAATCATTGACAAAGACGGGGTTATGGTCGGTAGTGATTTCGAGGTGGAAATTTTACTGAAAAATCTCATTCCAGCGCGCGAAAGAAACATCAAAACACTGCAAGTTCTGGTGGACTCTGTCAAGTACACGGGAGATGGAAGGAAGAACATTGTTGAAAAAATATTCCATGATATTCGCCTTGGTCGCAGAGGAGGTAGCTAAACTTTAAAATTTTATGTATCATATATAAATAAAGGTACAAAGCTACTGGGATGACCAATTTCAGTTGTCTAAAAACAAAAGACAAACAGACAAATTAACTTAAATTTCAATTCGTTCTTAATCATTGTGACTTAAACCCTAGTCATTGGAAATTCAAGTATTTCTTTACGCCCAGGACTGCTTAAGACGTGACTTCCCAGTCCTGGTACCGGTAGTTTGTAATTTAAATTTGGCCTTAAAATTATCAATGTCTTAAAGTAATGAAAATTATGAAAATAATTTTGGTCATAACATCTTTCTGTAATATTTATCAAGCATGAATTTATGTAATTATTACTTTTGCCCCTGCTTGTGCATTTTCTTCCTGATGCGTTGAATCTCATAAAAGATATTACTGTTTCATTATTTACTACCTCAAAGTTTATATGTTTTCCGAGTGAGTTGGTGTTTAACGCACTTGAAACAATATATATATATATATATAGGTTATATAAGGTTGATTAACATGAACAGAAACTCTGATGTGAAAAAGAAAGTTGACGAGAATTACAGATAGGAAAAATGGAAAAATAAACCTTAAAGACCCAGGTAATAAAAGAGTGGTTAGTTGACGATTCAAAAAGGAGTCCATATACGTTAGCATCTTACTCATTCATCACCCCTGCATGGGTAATACGTTAGCTAATAAGCGTTAACGTGTGATCGATTTGCAATTTTGTTTGATTTATTTTTAAGGGTTCAGTATATTGTTGTTCCTATAGCAAGCTCCGTTGCTCAAATTTGCTCAATGCATGTATTGTAATTATATTTTTCATACTTATCTACTTCATGTCCCCCTTTTTGTAGAGGAAAAGATATCGTTCACTGTTACTAAGGAGGAATACTGGGATAAAATGTATGAGTTGTTCAACATGGAAATCACTGTATCAGCTTTAGTAGTGGAGACTGATAATTACCATTTAAAGAAAGATGAATATCGTCTACGTCGTCCAGATATCACTGCTAAGGTAAATGGTGCATTTGTATTGTTTAAAAGCATTTTTTTTCAGCCATACCTCAACAGAACGTATATCTTTAAGTTTTGAATCTGTAATCTATGAAAAGCGCTTAGAAGCATTACAATTATTGTTTCTATAACCTCATTTGTGTTCGATAATTTGCTGCTTACAGCCTCGTTAAAAATATGTCTAAATATCACAGTTACTCGACTTGTTCCCTTACATTTGTGTTTTATCTGTGCGGTCATTCACGTACATGTAGTATTACATATTTTATTTACTTCAACTTGATTACTCGTTTTAGGCGGAAGGTAAAATAAAAGTGGGTGTCCCATTCAAGGCAAAAATAACACTAGACAATCCACTACATGTACCCCTTACGGACCTGTCTCTAGCTGTGGAAGGTGATGGGGTGTTGGATAAGAACTTCGATATAAGCGGGTTAGTACCGAAATTCTGTATGTTTTAAAACTATGAAGACACAAGTGAAATGGAAACTAGAAAATGCGTTTCTTACCACCGAGAAGCTGACTTGATTTAAAGAAATTGGTATTCGAGTGTCAAAAGTCCGAATGGGCAACGACAAAACCTGTAAACACTAACTCTTGGTTTAAACTTGATAGAGTTGAAAGCATCAATGAGCTTATTTAAAAAAATATCATATATATTGAGGTCTGAAGAGTGAAAGTTTTTGACAATGGAACAATTATCTTTCCATAGAATATTATTAAAAATGAGGGTGGAAATTGAGCATCGAAACAACTAGGTTGATACAGGTATAAAAAAAGTAAATATATTCAAACAAATCGTTAACAGATTTCTAACAATTTAACTGAATTTATCAAATAGTTACGACGGAAGGCATTTTTAATTGTAATTTCAAAAATGTTTTTAATTGTAGTAATATTCCTGCTGGAAAATCATTTGTCCACACAGTTGAGCTTGTGGCAGAAGAAGCCGGAGAGATACAAATCAACTTCAATTTGGACTGTAAAGAATTGAAAGACATCGTGGGCTTTTGTGTTGTTGAGGCCTCATAGAATGATTCTGCTGTCTCAGGGCGGGTTATTTCATGTTTTAATCAAATAATTTCTCAAAACTAGTTTTATGATTAGAACTATACATAGCTTATATAGCATATGTTCTTTTATATCTTTTATATTTTTGTTAATTTATAATTTATAAATGTTGATATAAAATGTGTATGTCAATTGTAAGTACATTTGCATTAAATACAAAATTTTTTACGCTTGATTCCTTCATTTGACTGATTCGTTTTTGTCATTTTTCTCTGGATTATGAGATTGATCAACCAAGTTCGATAGTTTTGTTATTACCTTTATTGAATTAAGAAAGCAAATTAAATACAATATGACTGTAAGCATGCAATATACAATATTTGGAGGTTGGAAGAGTAATCCATTACTTGATATAGGTTTTGTTCCAACTTTTCTAGACATTAATTGATGAGCACATTGAGCACCTGCAATAAAATACATTTTTAAAGATATTGACATAAAAATCTAAATTGTGTATTTACATTTTTATACGAAAAAATTGTCACAAATTTCTCGCAAATTAACTTTTTTAAAAGAAAATGCTGAATTACGTCATACATATTTATGTTTCTGCTGTATTTTTTTTCGTTTATAAGATTATTAGATAAGAAAAGAACAGTTGTTGCATTTTATGTATAACCAACAAATGAGGTGTCAGACTCCACAATACAAAATACCTAACCGGAAGTCATAAAAGATCAAAATAATCTTGGTGTTGATGCTTAATTCGAGTGGTACTCTTACAGTAGTATTATAGTCAAAATAAGTAGAAAAAAAACTTACAGTCATAAAAGGTAGGAAACCATTAGTAACAAAAGAAAGAAAAAACTGTTAAATACTAATAATATAATGGAAATGAAGTTGGACACGCGGCACAACCTGCATAAATCAATGGCAATCTAAAAAAAAATGCATACAGCAAGCACAAATTATTGAATTGTCGATCTCATGGAACTTAACACCAATTGTAAATAAATTGTTAATGTGGAGATCAACTACGGCTTTCCATACGACATCAAATTAGGGTTATGAAAAATTAGTAAAAATCTTAAGAATCTATTTGCCTATATAAAGTGTTAGTAAAAATTACCTGGCTCGATACGCGTGTTCCTTGGAGTGAAGCAGTCTTCAAAGTGACCAGTGATGGATGATCGCAATTGGCCTTTTTTTAAAACACGATTCATATGATTCACTATAAGCTGGCAACTGGTTCCCTACTGAATAACGGGGTACCAGTCTAATGATTTACTGCTAAAAATCATGACAATTTAAGGCCCCTTCTATACATAGAAAAGACTCTTAGAGTACAAACCGAGAATCCTCTTCATCAAGTTTTAAAAGGGGAAGTCAGATGCACCACTAGCGATATTGCAAATATCGACAATGCTAACTTCGAGAAAAGATGCGTAGATGCTTTTTAACGGTTTTGAATTTCAATAATTTCGATAAAATCTTCGTTTATAACATTGCTGGTGACTACGTTACCCAATAAGCAGTCATCGACAATCTCATCATATTTAAACCGAAAAAAAACCATAAAGATCAGTATTGGATTGAAGGAGATACAAACCTGAAAAAAACATAGTAACCAGTTGTTCCTGAAATTGATCTGTAATGATAAAAAAACCTCAAATGAAAGTTAATCAAGTGAAAAAAGTAACATTTACATTAAATATTTAAAAAAAATACGAAAGTTTAAATCTTCTACACGGTATTTTTGTTAGAAATACACTAAAACAGCAATTATCTTTCTGAATTATTTATGTCTGATTATTAAGACACGACCTTGAATCGGAAATACTGAAAATTGGGGGGTCAAAGAGAAATGGGGGTAGTCAATTATTTTCCTTTAATAATATGAAGATAAAAACGTAATTAATATTTCCTCGTGCAGATTTCCGTATGATGCACTTTATTCATGTCAAGTTTCAAAAATCCTGTTACGCCAAGTCTTCTCCCTGCTGCTTATTCGGTTCTGTCATTCGTTTCAAACCTCTTATACCTGTCTTTCCAAACTGAGCCTGATTAAGCTGGAAAACCTCTACTTCTTCTACTACAAATGTAGGAATTTCTATGCGATAAAGTTTTCGCCCTGCATTGTCCCAAATGCTGCTCAAATCATGAGCCTTGGAGTTACGTTTTTTAATAAATGTAGTTTATTTATTTTAAAACATTTAGAGATAAAACGAATCAATATTACATTTTTTAATGCGAAAAGCATTTATTAACAGCAAAACGGGTTGTCACATACTGTCAACTCATTTTGGATGATCATTGCCCTTTCTGCCATCAAGTTATAATACATTATTGTACACGATAGTGAAAACAAAAATAAATAAAAGACCTAAAAAATCAAAAATCTTTCGCGTTTTTTTCCCCAGTACGTATAGGTATTGAACTTTTATCGATTTGATTTTTAAAGTGTGTTTATTTTTTGTGCTTTGTACAAGGTAGGTTGGGCCCAAAAAGCTAGTTTAACCCGGCCGCATTTTATATGTTCCTGTCCTAAGCCAGGAATCCTGGTCAAAGCTTTTGTTTGTCCCTGTCAACTATCTGTTCTTTGTTCTATGTCCAGAAATGTGTCGTTCGTTGATAACCTAGGGATTTGTTTGAATCTTGTGTATTGTATTTTTAGTCTTGGGCCGATGCAAGACAGCGAGCAGTGAACTCTGGTCATATTGAAGACTGCTGTCTGTTTTCCATTGTGATTTTTAAATTGCCGTTTCTTTAATGTTGGTTGTGTCGCGTACACTTATTCTACATCTCTTTATCGTTTATAGTTCAAATGTTGGTTAAAACCTAAGAAAACAATTTTTTTTGTCCCCCGCCGCAACGCGTCGGAGGGACTTAGTAATGGTCTCCGTCCGTCCGTCTTTCCGTCCGTCTGTCCGTCCGTCACGTTTTTTGTGGGTGCAACTCCTCGGACACTACTGAACCAATGTTGCTGAAACTTTACACACTGCTAGGGAACAATTAATAGATGATCATCCCATATTTGAAATTTTCAAAATGGCCGCCGTTTCCATGGAAACAGGGAAGAAAGGTCAAAATATAGGACATTCAATATCTCGGTTACCTAGGTGCACAGGGTTCTGAAATTTTGTAGGCTGATAGAGCAAAGGGTACTCTATAATAATACGAAATAAAAATTTGAAGCGATATTTACGGTTTTCGAGTTATTTACGAATTTGTGATTTTTCAGTCCGAAAAATGGGACTTTGTCAAACGTTTTTGTGGGTGCAACTCCTCAGACACTATTGAACCGATGGTGCTGAAACTTTACACACTGATAGGGTACTGTTAGTAGATGATCATCCCATATTTGAAATTTTCAAAATGGTCGCCGTTTCCATGGAAACAGGGAAGAAAGGTCAAAATATAGGACATTCAATATCTCAGTTACCTAGGAGCACAGGGTTCTGAAATTTTGTAGGCTGATAGAGCAAAGGGTACTCTATAATAATACGAAACAAATTTTGAAGCGATATTTACGGTTTTCGAGTTATTTACGAATTTGTGATTTTTCAGTCCGAAAAATGGGACTTTGTCAAACGTTTTTGTGGGTGCAACTCCTCGGATACTACTGAACGGATGTTGCTGAAACTTTACACACTGATAGGGTACTGATAACAGGTGATCATCCCATATTTTGACAACCTATTTCTATTATTCTCAGAGAATATATTGCTTGAATTGACATACCACACAACTTTTATGCGTCGGCGGGGGACACATGGCTACGCGTAGCAATCTTGTTATAATAGGTTTTGAGGGGACCTGATGAACTTTTGCGATTAATTTAAATGTGGCTTGCTATCATTTTACTTTAGGAGTTCCAGTGTGTGTTTTCAACGATATAAATATTGTGTTGGGAAAAGCTTGAAAGAGAGATTTTCCAATGGGACAATGTCGTTTGGTCCGAGAAGGCACATACAAATCAGTTGAAATTAAATCTTAAAAAAAAACAACCAACGCAACATTCATTCACCATGTTACATTTAAACCACAACAGCAACGCGAACCACAAATAAACCACATTCAACACGGCATGTTTTTAAAGACAGATCCGGGTCTATAACAGATTAGACCTACACTAAATTGTAGCATTATGACGGGTGTGTTCAAAGAAGAAGGAACGGTTTACCATTCGAAGCACATGACTTCACTATCGTTTCATTTGGGTCCCGTGCGGGGCCCGGGTGGCGAATAAGCCCGCAGCAGAGCCTAGCTTGTCGTAAAAGGCGACCAAGGGTCTATGGATTCTGACGTCGGGTCAATGCTCATCCAACAGAGCGATCAAGTGTGTACCCTAGGTGGCTGAATAGGGTGGCCCTCGTCCGCGGGGGTTATCAGGTCTATAGTACAAAAACCCTGACCGCTGACCATTGTGGGCCAACGTGTGTGGAGAGTGCAACGCTTCATGCACGTAAAAGAACCCCTTTGTGGACCGCCAAGTAGCACAACATAGGCTATTTTTTTCGCCCCTACCCACATTTCCCCTTTGTCTGTGGTTCTTCCTCAGTTTGTTTCCCACCCCACCCCGTATTTCATTTATCATCATCATTTCATGTTCATTTTATTTTCATGAATAACCTATTATAGCGTTGCACGGGCGTAAAAAACCAACTCACTCACTCACTCGTTTCATTT
>CAXARO010000801.1:0-18263 GCA_963971305.1 Arcuatula senhousia
TCTTTGAGAGCTTGTGAAATGTTCAAAAGTGTAGATTTAGCAATGGGATTTGGCATATGAATAGCTACATGTATCCTCTATATACCCTATAAGTGGCTAACGGGGTTTATATCTGGGAGGTCCACAATCGGTACTCAAAGTTACACCCCCCTTTCCTATTAAACTTATATATATTTGATGAAGGTCATTTCTTTCAGAGCTTGTGAAATGTTCAAAAGTGTAGATTTAGTAATGGGATTTGGCATATGAATAGCTACATGTATCCTCTATATACCCTATAAGTGGCTAACGGGGTATATCTATGGGAGGTCCACAATCGGTACTCAAAGTTACCCCCCCCCCTTTCCTATTAAACTTATATATATTTGATGAAGGTCTTATCTTTGAGAGCTGGTGAAATGTTCAAAAGTGTAGATTTAGCAATGGGATTTGGCATATGAATAGCTACATATATCCTCTATATACCCTATAAGTGGCTAGCGGGGTATATTTCTGGGAGGTCCACAATCGGTACTCAAAGTTATCCCCCCTTTCCTATTAAACTTATATATATTTGATGAAGGTCTTATCTTTGAGAGCTTGTGAAATGTTCAAAAGTGTAGATTTAGCAATGGGATTTGGCATATGAATAGCTACATGTATCCTCTATATACCCTATAAGTGGCTAACGGGGTATATCTCTGGGAGGTCCACAATCGGTACTCAAAGTTACCCCCCCCCCCCCTTTTTCCTATTAAACTTATATATATATTTGATGAAGGTCTTATCTTTGAGAGCTTGTGAAATTTTCAAAAGTGTAGATTTAGCAATGGGATTTGGCATATGAATAGCTACATGTATCCTCTATATACCCTATAAGTGGCTAGCGGAGTATATCTCTGGGAGGTCCACATTCGGTACTCAAAGTTATCCCCCCTATCCTATTAAACTTATATATATTTGATGAAGGTCTTATCTTTGAGAGCTTGTGAAATGTTCAAAAGTGTAGATTCAGCAATGGGATTTGGCATATGAATAGCTACATGTATCCTCTATATACCCTATAAGTGGCTAGCGGGGTATATCTCTGGGAGGTCCACAATCGGTACTCAAAGTTATCCCCCCTTTCCTATTAAACTTATATATATTTGATGAAGGTCTTATCTTTGAGAGCTTGTGAAATGTTCAAAAGTGTAGATTTAGCAATGGGATTTGGCATATGAATAGCTACATGTATCTTCTATATACCCTATAAGTGGCTAACGGGGTTTATATCTGGGAGGTCCACAATCGGTACTCAAAGTTACACCCCCCTTTCCTATTAAACTTATATATATTTGATGAAGGTCATTTCTTTGAGAGCTTGTGAAATGTTCAAAAGTGTAGATTTAGTAATGGGATTTGGCATATGAATAGCTACATGTATCCTCTATATACCCTATAAGTGGCTAACGGGGTATATCTCTGGGAGGTCCACAATCGGTACTCAAAGTTACCCCCCCCCCTTTCCCATTAAACTTATATATATTTGATGAAGGTCTTATCTTTGAGAGCTGGTGAAATTTTCAAAAGTGTAGATTTAGCAATGGGATTTAGCATATGAATAGCTACATGTATCTTCTATATACCCTTTAAGTGGCTAGCGAGGTATATCTCTGGGAGGTCCACAATCGGTACTCAAAGTTATCCCCCCTTTCCTATTAAACTTATATATATTTGATGAAGGTCTTATCTTTGAGAGCTTGTGAAATGTTCAAAAGTGTAGATTTAGCAATGGGATTTGGCATATGAATAGCTACATGTATCCTCTATATACCCTATAAGTGGCTAGCGGGGTTTATATCTGGGAGGTCCACAATCGGTACTCAAAGTTATCCCCCCTTTCCTATTAAACTTATATATATTTGATGAAGGTCTTATCTTTGAGAGCTTGTGAAATGCTCAAAAGTGTAGATTTAGCAATGGGATTTGGCATATGAATAGCTACATGTATCCTCTATATACCCTATAAGTGGCTAACGGGGTATATTTCTGGGAGGTCCACAATCGGTACTCAAAGTTACCCCCCTTTTCTATTAAAATTATATATATTTGATGAAGGTCTTATCTTTGAGAGCTTGTGAAATGCTCAAAAGTGTAGATTTAGCAATGGGATTTGGCATATGAATAGCTACATGTATACTCTATATACCCTACAAGTGGCTAACGGGGTATATCTCTTGGAGGTCTACAATCGGTACTCAAAGTTAACCTTCGTTTCCTATTAAACTTATATATATATTTGATGAAGGTCTTATCTTTGAGAGCTTGTGAAATGTTCAAAAGTGTCGATTTAGCAATGGGATTTGGCATATGAATAGCTACATGTATCCTCTATATACCCTATAAGTGGCTAACGGGGTATATCTCTGGGAGGTCCACAATCGGTACTCAAAGTTATCCCCCCTTTCCTATTAAACTTATATGTATTTGATGAAGGTCTTATCTTTGAGAGCTTGTGAAATGTTCAAAAGTGTAGATTTAGTAATGGGATTTGGCATATGAATAGCTACATGTATCCTCTATATACCCTATAAGTGGCTAACGGGGTATATCTCTGGGAGGTCCACAATCGGTACTCAAAGTTACCCCCCCCCCCCTTTCCCATTAAACTTATATATATATGATGAAGGTCTTATCTTTGAGAGCTGGTGAAATTTTCAAAAGTGTAGATTTAGCAATGGGATTTAGCATATGAATAGCTACATGTATCTTCTATATACCCTTTAAGTGGCTAGCGAGGTATATCTCTGGGAGGTCCACAATTGGTACTCAAAGTTACCCCCCTTTCCTATTAAACTTATATATATTTGATGAAGGTCTTATCTTTGAGAGCTTGTGAAATGTTCAAAAGTGTAGATTTAGCAATGGGATTTGGCATATGAATAGCTACATGTATCCTCTATATACCCTATAAGTGGCTAACGGGGTATATCTCTAGGAGCTCCACAATCGGTACTCAAAGTTACCCCCCCTTTTCTATTAAAATTATATATATTTGATGAAGGTCTTATCTTTGAGAGCTTGTGAAATGTTCAAAAGTGTCGATTTAGCAATGGGATTTGGCATATGAATAGCTACATGTATCCTCTATATACCCTATAAGTGGCTAACGGGGTATATCTCTGGGAGGTCCACAATCGGTACTCAAAGTTATCCCCCCTTTCCTATTAAACTTATATGTATTTGATGAAGGTCTTATCTTTGAGAGCTTGTGAAATGTTCAAAAGTGTAGATTTAGCAATGGGATTTGGCATATGAATAGCTACATGTATCCTCTATATACCCTATAAGTGGCTAACGGGGTATATCTCTAGGAGGTCCACAATCGGTACTCAAAGTTACCCCCCCCCCTTTCCTATTAAACTTATATATATTTGATGAAGGTCTTATCTTTGAGAGCTTGTGAAATGTTCAAAAGTGTAGATTTAGCAATGGGATTTGGCATATGAATAGCTACATGTAACCTCTATATACCCTATAAGTGGCTAACGGGGTATATCTCTGGGAGGTCCACAATCGGTACTCAAATTTACCCCCCCCTTTCCTATTAAACTTATATATATATTTGATGAAGGACTTATCTTTGAGAGCTTATGAAATGTTCAAAAGTGTAGATTTAGCAATGGGATTTGGCATATGAATGGCTACATGTATCCTCTATATACCCTATAAGTGGCTAGCGGGGTATATCTCTGGGAGGTCCACATTCGGTACTCAAAGTTATCCCCCCTTCCTATTAAACTTATATATATTTGATGAAGGTCTTATCTTTGAGAGCTTGTGAAATGTTCAAAAGTGTAGATTTAGCAATGGGATTTGGCATATGAATAGCTACATGTATCTTCTATATACCCTATAAGTGGCTAACGGGGTTTATATCTGGGAGGTCCACAATCGGTACTCAAAGTTTTACCCCCCTTTCCTATTAAACTTATATATATTTGATGAAGGTCTTATCTTTGAGAGCTTGTGAAATGTTCAAAAGTGTAGATTTCGCAATGGGATTTGGCATATGAATAGCTACATGTATCCTCTATATACCCTATAAGTGGCTAGCGGGGTATATCTCTGGGAGGTCCACAATCGGTACTCAAAGTTATCCCCCCTTTCCTATTAAACTTATATATATTTGATGAAGGTCTTATCTTTGAGAGCTTGTGAAATGTTCAAAAGTGTAGATTTAGCAATGGGATTTGGCATATGAATAGCTACATGTATCCTCTATATACCCTATAAGTGGCTAACGGGGTTTATATCTGGGAGGTCCACAATCGGTACTCAAAGTTACACCCCCCTTTCCTATTAAACTTATATATATTTGATGAAGGTCATTTCTTTCAGAGCTTGTGAAATGTTCAAAAGTGTAGATTTAGTAATGGGATTTGGCATATGAATAGCTACATGTATCCTCTATATACCCTATAAGTGGCTAACGGGGTATATCTATGGGAGGTCCACAATCGGTACTCAAAGTTACCCCCCCTTTCCTATTAAACTTATATATATTTGATGAAGGTCTTATCTTTGAGAGCTTGTGAAATGTTCAAAAATGTAGATTTAGCAATGGGATTTGGCATATGAATAGCTACATATATCCTCTATATACCCTATAAGTGGCTAGCGGGGTATATTTCTGGGAGGTCCACAATCGGTACTCAAAGTTATCCCCCCTTTCCTATTAAACTTATATATATTTGATGAAGGTCTTATCTTTGAGAGCTTGTGAAATGTTCAAAAGTGTAGATTTAGCAATGGGATTTGGCATATGAATAGCTACATGTATCCTCTATATACCCTATAAGTGGCTAACGGGGTATATCTCTGGGAGGTCCACAATCGGTACTCAAATTTACCCCCCCCCCCTTTTCCTATTAAACTTATATATATATTTGATGAAGGTCTTATCTTTGAGAGCTTGTGAAATTTTCAAAAGTGTAGATTTAGCAATGGGATTTGGCATATGAATAGCTACATGTATCCTCTATATACCCTATAAGTGGCTAGCGGAGTATATCTCTGGGAGGTCCACATTCGGTACTCAAAGTTATCCCCCCTATCCTATTAAACTTATATATATTTGATGAAGGTCTTATCTTTGAGAGCTTGTGAAATGTTCAAAAGTGTAGATTCAGCAATGGGATTTGGCATATGAATAGCTACATGTATCCTCTATATACCCTATAAGTGGCTAGCGGGGTATATCTCTGGGAGGTCCACAATCGGTACTCAAAGTTATCCCCCCTTTCCTATTAAACTTATATATATTTGATGAAGGTCTTATCTTTGAGAGCTTGTGAAATGTTCAAAAGTGTAGATTTAGCAATGGGATTTGGCATATGAATAGCTACATGTATCTTCTATATACCCTATAAGTGGCTAACGGGGTTTATATCTGGGAGGTCCACAATCGGTACTCAAAGTTACACCCCCCTTTCCTATTAAACTTATATATATTTGATGAAGGTCATTTCTTTGAGAGCTTGTGAAATGTTCAAAAGTGTAGATTTAGTAATTGGATTTGGCATATGAATAGCTACATGTATCTTCTATATACCCTATAAGTGGCTAACGGGGTATATCTCTGGGAGGTCCACAATCGGTACTCAAAGTTACCCCCCCCCCTTTCCCATTAAACTTATATATATATGATGAAGGTCTTATCTTTGAGAGCTGGTGAAATTTTCAAAAGTGTAGATTTAGCAATGGGATTTAGCATATGAATAGCTACATGTATCTTCTATATACCCTTTAAGTGGCTAGCGAGGTATATCTCTGGGAGGTCCACAATCGGTACTCAAAGTTATCCCCCCTTTCCTATTAAACTTATATATATTTGATGAAGGTCTTATCTTTGAGAGCTTGTGAAATGTTCAAAAGTGTAGATTTAGCAATGGGATTTGGCATATGAATAGCTACATGTATCCTCTATAAACCCTATAAGTGGCTAGCGGGGTTTATATCTGGGAGGTCCACAATCGGTACTCAAAGTTATCCCCCCTTTCCTATTAAACTTATATATATTTGATGAAGGTCTTATCTTTGAGAGCTTGTGAAATGCTCAAAAGTGTAGATTTAGCAATGGGATTTGGCATATGAATAGCTACATGTATCCTCTATATACCCTATAAGTGGCTAACGGGGTATATTTCTGGGAGGTCCACAATCGGTACTCAAAGTTACCCCCCTTTTCTATTAAAATTATATATATTTGATGAAGGTCTTATCTTTGAGAGCTTGTGAAATTTTCAAAAGTGTAGATTTAGCAATGGGATTTGGCATATGAATAGCTACATGTATCCTCTATATACCCTATAAGTGGCTAACGGGGTATATCTCTGGGAGGTCCACAATCGGTACTCAAAGTTATCCCCCCTTTCCTATTAAACTTATATATATTTGATGAAGGTCTTATCTTTGAGAGCTTGTGAAATGTTCAAAAGTGTAGATTTAGCAATGGGATTTGGCATATGAATAGCTACATGTATCTTCTATATACCCTATAAGTGGCTAACGGGGTTTATATCTGGGAGGTCCACAATCGGTACTCAAAGTTACACCCCCCTTTCCTATTAAACTTATATATATTTGATGAAGGTCATTTCTTTGAGAGCTTGTGAAATGTTCAAAAGTGTAGATTTAGTAATGGGATTTGGCATATGAATAGCTACATGTATCCTCTATATACCCTATAAGTGGCTAACGGGGTATATTTCTGGGAGGTCCACAATCGGTACTCAAAGTTACCCCCCCCCTTTCCTATTAAACTTATATATATATGATGAAGGTCTTATCTTTGAGAGCTGGTGAAATGTTCAAAAGTGTAGATTTAGCAATGGGATTTGGCATATGAATAGCTACATGTATCTTCTATATACCCTTTAAGTGGCTAGCGGGGTATATCTCTGGGAGGTCCACAATCGGTACTCAAAATTATCCCCCCTTTCCTATTAAACTTATATATATTTGATGAAGGTCTTATCTTTGAGAGCTTGTGAAATGTTCAAAAGTGTAGATTTAGCAATGGGATTTGGCATATGAATAGCTACATGTATCCTCTATATACCCTATAAGTGGCTAACGGGGTTTATATCTGGGAGGTTCACAATCGGTACTCAAAGTTACACCCCCCTTTCCTATTAAACTTATATATTTGATGAAGGTCTTATCTTTGAGAGCTTGTGAAATGTTCAAAAGTGTAGATTTAGCAATGGGATTTGGCATATGAATAGCTACATGTATCCACTATATACCCTATAAGTGGCTAACGGGGTATATCTCTAGGAGGTCCACAATCGGTACTCAAAGTTACCCCCCCCCCTTTTCTATTAAACTTATATATATATGATGAAGGTCTTATCTTTGAGAGCTGGTGAAATTTTCAAAAGTGTAGATTTAGCAATGGGATTTAGCATATGAATAGCTACATGTATCTTCTATATACCCTTTAAGTGGCTAGCGAGGTATATCTCTGGGAGGTCCACAATCGGTACTCAAAGTTATCCCCCCTTTCCTATTAAACTTATATATATTTGATGAAGGTCTTATCTTTGAGAGCTTGTGAAATGTTCAAAAGTGTAGATTTAGCAATGGGATTTGGCATATGAATAGCTACATGTATCCTCTATAAACCCTATAAGTGGCTAGCGGGGTTTATATCTGGGAAGTCCACAATCGGTACTCAAAGTTATCCCCCCTTTCCTATTAAACTTATATATATTTGATGAAGGTCTTATCTTTGAGAGCTTGTGAAATGCTCAAAAGTGTAGATTTAGCAATGGGATTTGGCATATGAATAGCTACATGTATCCTCTATATACCCTATAAGTGGCTAACGGGGTATATTTCTGGGAGGTCCACAATCGGTACTCAAAGTTACCCCCCTTTTCTATTAAAATTATATATATTTGATGAAGGTCTTATCTTTGAGAGCTTGTGAAATTTTCAAAAGTGTAGATTTAGCAATGGGATTTGGCATATGAATAGCTACATGTATCCTCTATATACCCTATAAGTGGCTAACGGGGTATATCTCTGGGAGGTCCACAATCGGTACTCAAAGTTATCCCCCCTTTCCTATTAAACTTATATATATTTGATGAAGGTCTTATCTTTGAGAGCTTGTGAAATGTTCAAAAGTGTAGATTTAGCAATGGGATTTGGCATATGAATAGCTACATGTATCTTCTATATACCCTATAAGTGGCTAACGGGGTTTATATCTGGGAGGTCCACAATCGGTACTCAAAGTTACACCCCCCTTTCCTATTAAACTTATATATATTTGATGAAGGTCATTTCTTTGAGAGCTTGTGAAATGTTCAAAAGTGTAGATTTAGTAATGGGATTTGGCATATGAATAGCTACATGTATCCTCTATATACCCTATAAGTGGCTAACGGGGTATATTTCTGGGAGGTCCACAATCGGTACTCAAAGTTACCCCCCCCCCTTTCCTATTAAACTTATATATATATGATGAAGGTCTTATCTTTGAGAGCTGGTGAAATGTTCAAAAGTGTAGATTTAGCAATGGGATTTGGCATATGAATAGCTACATGTATCTTCTATATACCCTTTAAGTGGCTAGCGGGGTATATCTCTGGGAGGTCCACAATCGGTACTCAAAATTATCCCCCCTTTCCTATTAAACTTATATATATTTGATGAAGGTCTTATCTTTGAGAGCTTGTGAAATGTTCAAAAGTGTAGATTTAGCAATGGGATTTGGCATATGAATAGCTACATGTATCCTCTATATACCCTATAAGTGGCTAACGGGGTTTATATCTGGGAGGTTCACAATCGGTACTCAAAGTTACACCCCCCTTTCCTATTAAACTTATATATTTGATGAAGGTCTTATCTTTGAGAGCTTGTGAAATGTTCAAAAGTGTAGATTTAGCAATGGGATTTGGCATATGAATAGCTACATGTATCCTCTATATACCCTATAAGTGGCTAACGGGGTATATCTCTAGGAGGTCCACAATCGGTACTCAAAGTTACCCCCCCCCCCCCCTTTTCTATTAAAATTATATATATTTGATGAAGGTCTTATCTTTGAGAGCTTGTGAAATGTTCAAAAGTGTAGATTTAGCAATGGGATTTGGCATATGAATAGCTACATGTATCCTCTATATACCCTATAAGTGGCTAGCGGGGTATATCTCTGGGAGGTCCACATTCGGTACTCAAAGTTATCCCCCCTTCCTATTAAACTTATATATATTTGATGAAGGTCTTATCTTTGAGAGCTTGTGAAATGTTCAAAAGTGTAGATTTAGCAATGGGATTTGGCATATGAATAGCTACATGTATCTTCTATATACCCTATAAGTGGCTAACGGGGTTTATATCTGGGAGGTCCACAATCGGTACTCAAAGTTTTACCCCCCTTTCCTATTAAACTTATATATATTTGATGAAGGTCTTATCTTTGAGAGCTTGTGAAATGTTCAAAAGTGTAGATTTCGCAATGGGATTTGGCATATGAATAGCTACATGTATCCTCTATATACCCTATAAGTGGCTAGCGGGGTATATCTCTGGGAGGTCCACAATCGGTACTCAAAGTTATCCCCCCTTTCCTATTAAACTTATATATATTTGATGAAGGTCTTATCTTTGAGAGCTTGTGAAATGTTCAAAAGTGTAGATTTAGCAATGGGATTTGGCATATGAATAGCTACATGTATCCTCTATATACCCTATAAGTGGCTAACGGGGTTTATATCTGGGAGGTCCACAATCGGTACTCAAAGTTACACCCCCCTTTCCTATTAAACTTATATATATTTGATGAAGGTCATTTCTTTCAGAGCTTGTGAAATGTTCAAAAGTGTAGATTTAGTAATGGGATTTGGCATATGAATAGCTACATGTATCCTCTATATACCCTATAAGTGGCTAACGGGGTATATCTATGGGAGGTCCACAATCGGTACTCAAAGTTACCCCCCCTTTCCTATTAAACTTATATATATTTGATGAAGGTCTTATCTTTGAGAGCTGGTGAAATGTTCAAAAGTGTAGATTTAGCAATGGGATTTGGCATATGAATAGCTACATATATCCTCTATATACCCTATAAGTGGCTAGCGGGGTATATTTCTGGGAGGTCCACAATCGGTACTCAAAGTTATCCCCCCTTTCCTATTAAACTTATATATATTTGATGAAGGTCTTATCTTTGAGAGCTTGTGAAATGTTCAAAAGTGTAGATTTAGCAATGGGATTTGGCATATGAATAGCTACATGTATCCTCTATATACCCTATAAGTGGCTAATGGGGTATATCTCTGGGAGGTCCACAATCGGTACTCAAATTTACCCCCCCCCCTTTTCCTATTAAACTTATATATATATTTGATGAAGGTCTTATCTTTGAGAGCTTGTGAAATTTTCAAAAGTGTAGATTTAGCAATGGGATTTGGCATATGAATAGCTACATGTATCCTCTATATACCCTATAAGTGGCTAGCGGAGTATATCTCTGGGAGGTCCACATTCGGTACTCAAAGTTATCCCCCCTATCCTATTAAACTTATATATATTTGATGAAGGTCTTATCTTTGAGAGCTTGTGAAATGTTCAAAAGTGTAGATTCAGCAATGGGATTTGGCATATGAATAGCTACATGTATCCTCTATATACCCTATAAGTGGCTAGCGGGGTATATCTCTGGGAGGTCCACAATCGGTACTCAAAGTTATCCCCCCTTTCCTATTAAACTTATATATATTTGATGAAGGTCTTATCTTTGAGAGCTTGTGAAATGTTCAAAAGTGTAGATTTAGCAATGGGATTTGGCATATGAATAGCTACATGTATCTTCTATATACCCTATAAGTGGCTAACGGGGTTTATATCTGGGAGGTCCACAATCGGTACTCAAAGTTACACCCCCCTTTCCTATTAAACTTATATATATTTGATGAAGGTCATTTCTTTGAGAGCTTGTGAAATGTTCAAAAGTGTAGATTTAGTAATGGGATTTGGCATATGAATAGCTACATGTATCCTCTATATACCCTATAAGTGGCTAACGGGGTATATCTCTGGGAGGTCCACAATCGGTACTCAAAGTTACCCCCCCCCCTTTCCCATTAAACTTATATATATATGATGAAGGTCTTATCTTTGAGAGCTGGTGAAATTTTCAAAAGTGTAGATTTAGCAATGGGATTTAGCATATGAATAGCTACATGTATCTTCTATATACCCTTTAAGTGGCTAGCGAGGTATATCTCTGGGAGGTCCACAATCGGTACTCAAAGTTATCCCCCCTTTCCTATTAAACTTATATATATTTGATGAAGGTCTTATCTTTGAGAGCTTGTGAAATGTTCAAAAGTGTAGATTTAGCAATGGGATTTGGCATATGAATAGCTACATGTATCCTCTATAAACCCTATAAGTGGCTAGCGGGGTTTATATCTGGGAGGTCCACAATCGGTACTCAAAGTTATCCCCCCTTTCCTATTAAACTTATATATATTTGATGAAGGTCTTATCTTTGAGAGCTTGTGAAATGCTCAAAAGTGTAGATTTAGCAATGGGATTTGGCATATGAATAGCTACATGTATCCTCTATATACCCTATAAGTGGCTAACGGGGTATATTTCTGGGAGGTCCACAATCGGTACTCAAAGTTACCCCCCTTTTCTATTAAAATTATATATATTTGATGAAGGTCTTATCTTTGAGAGCTTGTGAAATTTTCAAAAGTGTAGATTTAGCAATGGGATTTGGCATATGAATAGCTACATGTATCCTCTATATACCCTATAAGTGGCTAACGGGGTATATCTCTGGGAGGTCCACAATCGGTACTCAAAGTTATCCCCCCTTTCCTATTAAACTTATATATATTTGATGAAGGTCTTATCTTTGAGAGCTTGTGAAATGTTCAAAAGTGTAGATTTAGCAATGGGATTTGGCATATGAATAGCTACATGTATCCTCTATATACCCTATAAGTGGCTAACGGGGTTTATATCTGGGAGGTTCACAATCGGTACTCAAAGTTACACCCCCCTTTCCTATTAAACTTATATATTTGATGAAGGTCTTATCTTTGAGAGCTTGTGAAATGTTCAAAAGTGTAGATTTAGCAATGGGATTTGGCATATGAATAGCTACATGTATCCTCTATATACCCTATAAGTGGCTAACGGGGTATATCTCTAGGAGGTCCACAATCGGTACTCAAAGTTACCCCCCCCCCTTTTCTATTAAAATTATATATATTTGATGAAGGTCTTATCTTTGAGAGCTTGTGAAATGTTCAAAAGTGTAGATTTAGCAATGGGATTTGGCATATGAATAGCTACATGTATCCTCTATATACCCTATAAGTGGCTAACGGGGTTTATATCTGGGAGGTCCACAATCGGTACTCAAAGTTACACCCCCCTTTCCTATTAAACTTATATATATTTGATGAAGGTCTTATCTTTGAGAGCTTGTGAAATGTTCAAAAGTGCAGATTTAGCAATGGGATTTGGCATATGAATAGCTACATGTATCTTCTATATACCCTATAAGTGGCTAACGGGGTATAACGGTTATGGCCGTTACACATCAAAGATAGCGTTTCCCTCCCCCCAATAGAATGAAAACTATTGCAGATAGAGAAAAGCTGTTGCTTGCTTAAAAATTGTGAGCTCATTAAGCTCTACAAAAGTCACCTTTTGGTCGAACTTTTCAGACGACGCCTTATATGGGTTATGGCCCATTACAAGTCAAGAATAGCGTTTCTTCATGTTTTTGTCCTATTGATTGAAAACGAATGCAGAGAAAGAAACAATGTTGAAATAATGTTGCTTGCTTAAGCATGCTTCTCTTTACAAAAGCTTCACAAAAGTCTCCATTTGGTCTTAGTTATGCGATGACTCCTTTAAATAGAAAATAAAGAGATGTGGAATAAGTGTACGCGACACAGCCCACAATTAAACGGCAATTTAGAAAAACCACAATGGACAACCGCCAGCAGCCTTCAACGAGGCCATTTGGCACTGCTCGCGGTTATGCAATTGGCCCATGGTCTAAATAAGATGCATATAATTCAAATCCAGCCCTGAAATAGTCACAGATAGACCCCCTTCTTAAACAAGGAACAGAAAACATCAAAAAGACAAGTACAAACGAAAGCTTTGTCAAGGATTCCTGGCTTAGGACAGGCACATGTAATATGTGGCGGGGTTAAACTAGTTTTTTGGGCCCAACCTTCCCCCTATCAATATTCCTAGACAAAGCACAAAAAAAAGATCCTTATGGCTTAAGGACCAGGCGAGCGATTCGGGCTCCTAGGAGCCTCTTGTTTATTCTTAGGATATTTATAGTAATTTGAAAGCAAGTGCGTTTGTTTATGGTTTTATATGGTATGAATCGAAAGAAACTACGATGTTGGTAGAGAGGAGTAAACCAGCGTATGGTATATACCATCAAATACTATTTCAAAGTATAATATTTGGAATAAAATACCCGGTGCATTATTATGTTGTTATGGTATGATGCTGTCGTCGTCGTCGTTGTTGTCGTCGTTGTCTGTTAACGTTTTTGTGTTTCCACAATTACTTTAAGTTCCTGTTATTCGATTGCTATGAAATTTGACAATGATGTTCCTATGTTACCATAAAAGGATAAATGGGATTGATTTTGTTCCCATTTGCTTGTAAAATGGTTAAAATCTAATGAATTCCTTGTAAAATGTGGATGAAAAGTCCACCAAAGAAGGCGTGTGTCAAAAAATCTTTGTCAGTCCACCGTAAGTGCTAGAGGAAAAGTTAGCCTTGAAGAATTGTGAAGCTCATCCAGATCTACAAAAATGATTCAGGATCACTGAAATTGTCAGATGATCCCTTATAAGGGTTATGGTCCTTTAAAGGTGAAAAATAGCGTTTTTCTGTGTATTTGACCTATAGAATGAAAATTGTGTTACAGATAGATAATGGACATTTTTATGTCGCCTGCAACGTGTCGCAGAAGCGACATATAGGGGTTACTTTGGCACTATCCGTCGTCCTGCGTCGTCCCGCGTCGTCCTGCGGCGTCACAAAAATGTCCGTCGCACTTTTCCAGGCAACTACATGCCACAACCTCTTGATATTTGGTATGTAGCTTCATTGCATAGTACTATAAGGTGTAAAGCGATTTTATGCCAGAAAAATAACTACTACCTGTTTGACGAATACTTCAGGTTTTATATAAAGTATAATGAACATATATGCAAAACTTCCGTCACAGTTTTCCAGGCAACTACATGCTTCAGCCTCTTGATATTTGGTATGTAGCTTCATCCCATAGTACTATAAGGTGTAAAGCGGTTTTATGCCTGAAAAATAACTACTTCCTGTTTGACGAATACTTAACGTTTTCTATATAATGAACATTTATGCAAAATTTCAGTCACAGTTTTCCAGGCAACTACATGCTTCAGCCTCTTGATATTTGGTATGTAGCTTCATCCCATAGTAGTATAAGGTGTAAAGCGATTTTATGTTCGAAAAATAACTACTTCCTGTTTGACGAATACTTTAGATTTTCTAAATAAAAACAAATATCTGTCACACTTTTCGGTGCAGCAACATGCCGCAGACTCTTGATACTTTGCATGTAGCTTCATGGTGTAGAGCGTTTTTATGCCCATAACTTATCTACTTCCTGTTTACAAAAGAAAAACATAGATACGCAGGCGACATATGCCTTCCGGGGTAATTGTCAAGTTTTGCAGATTAAACATATAAAAAATTGCGAAAAGCTTTTGCTTGGTTGAATGTTTACAAATACCAAAACGCGGGTATAAACGGTTAATTTGGATATGCTATATATCGATATTTCAAGGAGTAACCTCTCATCAGTAGCATTAAATCAAAACATTGGAAGGTCAAATTCCAAATCTGTTGAAAACGAAAAGTACTCAAAACCAAAACGTTCGAACAAGGAAGCCAAATCCAGCACCGAGGATATCGACCATGTGCATTACAAGGAAAGAAACCTGGTGTTTTAAACAATTTTGAATTTAAAAATCGGAAATTTCATGTTTGGCTATATGTGCTAAACAAAAGCCTTCATTATAAGATGGAAATTGTATACTGATTCTTTTAGATATACATGTACGGTATTGCAATCACTTAGTTTTTGTTTGACCATCTGTAAACCTCTCCGTCACCATTAAACTAATGAAAGGATTTAGTTAGGAATTAGTTGCAACACATTGTTACAGGGTATCTATTTGGCCTCTTTTACATGCTATACTCTGTTGGGGGCATATCCACAACCGGACTATTCAATTAAGTGGAGCAGATTAAAGTAATATAAAAAAATATCAGCCAAACTTAAAAAAAAATCTTGAAAGCTGAGATATTGGATACACGAAACATGCTTTTGGTATAAGCAAAATCCGGAGTACCATTGTATTAGGAACACATGATTATGATGTTGCATCCATATATCGGACAGGTTGAATTATGCATTTAGGTACGTGTTATGTGTTTGCTGTTCTATGGTCTTCATGCATATCAGTTTCCCGGGCTTTACGTAATTGTTCGCTGGGACGTGTTCGCTGGCTTGATTTTATAATTTGTTCGCTGGGTATTGTTCGCTAGCTTTTTTGTTCGCTAGGTATTGTTCGCTAGCTTGATTCTGGGTAACTATATAGACGTAATTGAAAATCTGGATTTATCTTCAAATTAAACGTTTTTTATTTTAAACACCTTTTACTTCTTACAAAATACACTTTATTAAAATACATATTTATGTTCCAATGCGTTTTTGGAGTATTCCACAATATTTTAAAATGACAGTTTCAATGCCGTGTGTTCCCCGATTAAGGATCCGGTGGCAAAATGGCACACAACAGTCTTGTTTTTCGTAATTACGAAAGAGGCGACAAAATGACTTTGGATTCCGACATCGAGTCAATGCGACCAAGTTGTATGTTTTAGGTAGCTTTATAAGGTTGTTCCGCGGGGGTCGTCGGTTCATAAATCACAAAGCCTCAAAGAACATATTGGGCCAACATGTGTAAAGTCCCGTGTAAAGTGCAAAGTTTTATGCATGTAAAGGGTTCTTTTGTGGGCCTTTAAGTTGTGTACCGCATAAGCATAATTTTCAACTCAGGAGTTTATACCCAGAAACTCTAAAATAAAAAAACAACAATATATAAATTAAACATATATTTTAATTGATTTTATCTGTCTTTTCGGCCTTCAACGTCTAAATGCCCAATTGGTACTTCTTTGTTTCTTATCTCTATAACTATGCTTGATATGGTTATTAATTCGTTCCCCCTTTCTTCTCTTGATTAGCTCCGAGTAAGATTACAGGATGTGATAAGACCAGAGCATGATGACTTCGAACTCAGAAAGTGGCTTAAAGGTAAATAAATATAAAACTCAGTTGTATGGGCAATGCATTCTCACCTAAAAATTCATGTAGACAAAAGAAAGAACATGACCTATGCTTCTATATCGTCTCACCTGGTAAGCTCGACTGGAGGAGTTCACGAGAGATGAACAAAACGTATCCAGACTTTACGTAACGATTGTTTTGGTAAGGCACTTAAATGGAATATGTTTTAACAAGCGAACAAGTTTGGATAATGGTCGACATTCTGTTCAGAACACAAATTTACCTTAACCATTTCTACGTGAAGCCATCTTACTTAGAATAGTGGATTTATGGATACAATTATGTTAGGAGAGAAGTGTTATAATAATATATTGATTAAAGATACACCTGATCATCATTTCATAATAATGATCATTAATCTTACTAATCTCTTTAGCTACAATTATAGTCTTTTCTAACCTCTATTTCCCCGTTGAAAGATTCGTTCCTTTCTTGATTTATTTTTTCATAAATTCTTAATTTTTCCCACAGCTAGGTGTTATGACATCGACGAAGCAGAAAAGATGTACAGAAACGTAAGTACGCCAGCGCTAAGTAACAAAATCGGCTCACAAGGCTTTTTTTGCGTTTAATTGAACGGTGCCATCGTCTGTACCATTGTCTCATGGCTTAGGGCTTTTTGAACATGTAAGGTTCGAGCTTGTATACTTTATCACTAAAGTGAAATGAACCCTACTAACAAGCTGGTGGATTTATATAAAGCTAAGATCAACTAACCAGTGGACCTTTCATCAAACTTCTCACGATATCACTTTACCATGTAAAATATCAATCTGTAAAAAACTTAATTTGTGTCATTATTATCCTGCGACTTGCTTGTAAAATATCATACTGGTGTCAAATCAAATACACACAGTTCTTCCATCATTAACATGTTCTTTTAATGTACATTTCAACTAATCTAAATTTATGTATTACACGTAGTAGTGACTGACCATTCCAAATTGACAAAAAATATGAAGGAAGTGCATAAAAGATTATGAATTTGATATTTCGTAGCAAAATTAACGCTGAAACAAGCGATATTAAACTGTCAATTACTGTATATGGAGTTTCCACCACGAAGCCTGATATAAAGCCGTTAAAACCATATTTGTGAGTTTCCAAGGCGATAATTTTTAATCAATAATCACTTTTCTCAGAGTATGGCGTTTAAGGAGAAGAATCAAGTTCATGATCTGATCAAAGACTATACGCCACCAGAGGTAAGACTGTTATAAAATGTAAAATATGCCATGTATGTTCGCGTTATTGAGTATCTAAGTTGGACTTAATTCTTTTCTGTTTCAGAATGATCATATTCTTTCTAATATAGTGCTGATTTATAAGGGTACTTTAATATAGCCACTAAAGATGCTTAGTTAATATCCCGACAGAAAATATGTACAAAAGTCGTTTGTCACTCCTTATTTGCTTCTATTCAGGCTATTCCTTTTATTTTTACATGTAATACAAATAGTATTTATTTCCCTGTAGCATGGTGTAGACCTACACCTGTGGCGTTGTATTTGATAACTTTGGTTTTATTTCCAGAATCATTATAGTTTTAAATGCACTTTGTTGTAATTTTTAGAAAAAAGAAAAGGCGATGACCGGTTCAGCAAGGACATAATTTATCAAAAACGAAACATTTTTGTTGTTACATTCAAATCATATCTTGTACTGTTAAATTTTCAAACGTGAAATAAATGTAAAACCAAAAGCAAAAGTCTCGAATAATATAAGAAAATGCCATATCTTTTTTTTTATATTAAATGATAAAAATGCATTAGTATTTAAACTACAACTAGATTCAACAATGTTTTATCAGGTGATTCAGAAATATCTT